>JAJHIY020001636.1:297500-407190 GCA_022114975.2 Lampris megalopsis | reverse complement strand
AGTGTAGTGGTGTAGCAGTATAACAGTGTAGCGGTGTAGCTGTTTAGCAGTGTAGCAGTGTAGCGGTGTAGCAGTATAGCAGTATAGTGGTGTAGCAGTATAACAGTGTAGCGGTGTAGCGGTGTAGCAGTGTAGCAGTGTAGTGGTGTAGCGGCTGCACAACAGTGGGGCTGTCTGAAGCGTATGAGTGCAGCGGGCCGGGTCAGGACCGAACCATAAGGCGGCAGTGTAGGCCTTCGATACTGAGGTCAAATTAAGTCCCTTGTTGAACGGAAGTCGGCGTAACTATAACAGTTTAACCCGGTAGTAAATCGTTACCTGCGGGGCAGAACGCAGCCGACCACCTCATGACTGTCACGATTACAGAAATGGGGGAATAAAAGCGTTGTTACCATCAGCTGCCAGTAGGCTGGTAGGCCAGTAGGCTTGTAGGCTGGTAAGAATCATAGCTGGCACTAGTTGGAGCGGGAGACAGACATACGCCATCTTACGAGCACGCACTTGCAGCATAGAGGAGCCGGGAGTACCAGGAGCCGCTAGAAGAGTCCCTGCCAAACAGACGTCTTCTCAGCAATTCACCCTGCCTCATCCCCCTGTACACGGTGTGACTTACCTGCCTTACACAGCCTGGCATTTGCTTTATTTGTTTACCCTCATCAGAAACCGAGGTATGTTTTCCTTTTTCTAACCGAACTGTGAACTGGGAATTTCAGGGAAGACCAACATCACAGCTAAGACTGATTTAGTACTGATAGACAAGTGAGGGCGGCACAGTTGTGCAGTGCCTCACACCAAGAAGGTCCTGGATTCGAGCCCTGGGGTAGTCCAACCTTGGGGGTCGTCCCGGGTCGTCCTCTGTGTGGAGTTTGCATGTTCTCCCCGTGTCTGCGTGGGTTTCCCCCGGGTGCTCCGGTTCCCTCTCACAGTCCAAAGACATATAGATCAGGTGAGACTGGTAGCCTGTCCAGGGTGTCTCCCCCCCCCCCCCCGCGCAGTTACTGCTGGGATAGGCGCCAGCATCCGCGCGACCCTGACAGCAGGATAAGCGGTTTGGATGGATGGATGGATGGATGGATGGATGGATGGATGGATGGATGGATGGATGGATGGATGGATGGATGGATGGATGGATGGATGGATGGATGGATTGGTGGATGGGTATATCAATGAGCGGAGACCCACTGAGAAGATGCAGAGGAACTGTATATGTAAAAAATAAATAAATAACCGAATCGAATTTAGTGCTGGGCACTTTAGGGGCTGTTTGCATATTCTTTTCAGTTTTGTTCAAGTTAGCAAGAGTGGGTTATTTTGTAAACTGAGATTGTTTTAGGTTGCCGTTAAGTCAATGAAACTGGAAGTGGTTTTGTAAACCAGCTTTGAGTTATTGGGAAACTTGTTTCACTGAACATGTGCTGCACCTGTGGTAGGTTTATGGTTGAGTTCCTCTGTGTGCTGCCTGGGTGGAATATAGTGTAGAGGCTAGGGTTAGTGAGAGCTTCCCTAAGGGTATCATATTCTGTCGTAATTGATTTTATGTTTCTCTTATTTCATATTTTTGAGCTAATCCCTCTATTAAGAGACAATTTCAGTTTCATCATTTAAAGCACAAATTTTGGTTTAAACACTTTAAAGGACAGCTTAATAAATTCAGATAGTTAAGTTTAACCTAATCTTTTGTTTTCTCATTCTGTGTATAGATTGTTTGCCCTGGAGTACGGGGGCGCCCCTACTCCAGGACATTAGCAATTCCTCAAAATCCGTCATCTCCCTATATCTAGCTAGCTAGCTAGATATAGGGAGATATCTAGCTAGCTAGCTAGATATAGGGAGGGATGGATGGTGCTAACCTAGGATTTAGGTCAGGAGCTCCCCACACTTCAGGTAGTCACCGTGCTGATGGACAAACATCCTGAAGGCCAACTTACCATACCTGTGGTGGCTCATATAGGATCAGAGAGCCAAGCCAGATAGGTGAAAACACACCTCCTGTCGTAGGTACCGGGGCTAATTGTACCAGGGGGCGCAGACCTAGATCTGGCGTTCTTCCAGACGTCCGGGGCAGGCCTACACTAATTACACCCCTAAGGTAAATGGGACAGACAGTAGTCAGCTATTATCAGAGACAGGCGTTATACATTTGAGAGGGGCTGGATGGAGTCTAACAGCTCGTGTGTGTGCACGTGTTTGCACGTGTAGGTATGTGTTTGTGTGTGTGTTCAGGTATTTGTAGATGCGTGCACATGTGTCTCTGTTATCTGTGTTTGTGAATGTGTTAGTGCATTCCTCTTTGTATGCATCTCTAATTTCATGCAGATGTGTTCCTCAACATGCTTCTGTCTGTGAGCTGCAAATGCTTAAAGCGCACAAATATACAGCCTTGCAGAGCACCACACGTGTGCACACACACACACGCACACACACACGCACACACACACGCACACACACACACACACACACACACTCACACAAATTTGCTTGTGTTTACAGGGCTGTAGTGTGCTAGAGGATACATATGCTAAGTTATTCCTGAGGAGTTAGGTTAAAAGCAGAGGAACAGAGTACAGAACAGAGGGGGTTAAAGAGAGGGACAGAGTTCAGAATAGAGGAGGTAAAAGAGAGGAACAGAGTACAGAAAAGAGGAGGTAAAAGAGAGGGACAGAGTACAGAATAGAGGAGGTAAAAGAGAGGAACAGAGTACAGAAAAGAGGAGGTAAAAGAGAGGAACAGAGCACAGAATAGAAGAAGTAAAAGAGAGGGACAGAGCACAGAATAGAGGACGTAAAAGAGAGGAACAGAGTACAGAATAGAGGAGGTAAAAGAGAGGAACAGAGTACAGAAAAGAGGAGGTAAAAGAGAGGAACAGAGTACAGAACAGAGGAGGTAAAAGAGAGGAACAGAGTACAGAATAGAGGAGGTAAAAGAGAGGAACAGAGTACAGAATAGAGGAGGTAAAAGAGAGGAACAGAGTACAGAACAGAGGAGGTAAAAGAGAGGAACAGAGTACAGAACAGAGGAGGTAAAAGAGAGGGACAGAGTACAGAATAGAGGAGGTAAAAGAGAGGAACAGAGTACAGAACAGAGGAGGTAAAAGAGAGGAACAGAGTACAGAATAGAGGAGGCAAAAGAGAGGAACAGAGTTCAGAATAGAGGAGGTAAAAGAGAGGAACAGAGTTCAGAATAGAGAAGGTAAAAGAGAGGGACAGAGTTCAGAATAGAGGATGTAAAAGAGAGGAACAGAGTACAGAATAGAGGAGGTAAAAGAGAGGGACAGAGTACAGAACAGAGGATGTAAAAGAGAGGGACAGAGTACAGAATAGAGGAGGTAAAAGAGAGGAACAGAGTACAGAATAGAGGAGGTAAAAGAGAGGAACAGAGTACAGAATAGAGGAGGTAAAAGAGAGGAACAGAGTACAGAACAGAGGAGGTAAAAGAGAGGAACAGAGTACAGAACAGAGGAGGTAAAAGAGAGGGACAGAGTACAGAATAGAGGAGGTAAAAGAGAGGGACAGAGTACAGAATAGAGGAGGTAAAAGAGAGGAACAGAGTACAGAACAGAGGAGGTAAAAGAGAGGGACAGAGTACAGAATAGAGGAGGTAAAAGAGAGGAACAGAGTACAGAATAGAGGAGGTAAAAGAGAGGAACAGAGTTCAGAATAGAGAAGGTAAAAGAGAGGGACAGAGTTCAGAATAGAGAAGGTAAAAGAGAGGGACAGAGTTCAGAATAGAGGATGTAAAAGAGAGGAACAGAGTACAGAATAGAGGAGGTAAAAGAGAGGGACAGAGTACAGAACAGAGGAGGTAAAAGTGAGGAACAGAGTACAGAATAGAGGAGGTAAAAGAGAGGGACAGAGTACAGAATAGAGGAGGTAAAAGAGAGGAACAGAGTACAGAACAGAGGAGGTAAAAGTGAGGAACAGAGTACAGAATAGAGGAGGTAAAAGAGAGGAACAGAGTACAGAATAGAGGAGGTAAAAGAGAGGGACAGAGTACAGAATAGAGGAGGTAAAAGAGAGGAACAGAGTACAGAACAGAGGAGGTAAAAGAGAGGGACAGAGTACAGAATAGAGGAGGTAAAAGAGAGGAACAGAGTACAGAATAGAGGAGGTAAAAGAGAGGAACAGAGTTCAGAATAGAGAAGGTAAAAGAGAGGGACAGAGTTCAGAATAGAGAAGGTAAAAGAGAGGGACAGAGTTCAGAATAGAGGATGTAAAAGAGAGGAACAGAGTACAGAATAGAGGAGGTAAAAGAGAGGGACAGAGTACAGAACAGAGGAGGTAAAAGTGAGGAACAGAGTACAGAATAGAGGAGGTAAAAGAGAGGGACAGAGTACAGAATAGAGGAGGTAAAAGAGAGGAACAGAGTACAGAACAGAGGAGGTAAAAGTGAGGAACAGAGTACAGAATAGAGGAGGTAAAAGAGAGGAACAGAGTACAGAATAGAGGAAGTAAAAGAGAGGAACAGAGTACAGAATAGAGGAGGTAAAAGAGAGGGACGGAGTACAGAACAGAGGAGGTAAAAGAGAGGAACAGAGTACAGAATAGAGGAGGTAAAAGAGAGGAACAGAGTACAGAATAGAGGAGGTAAAAGAGAGGAACAGAGTACAGAATAGAGGAGGTAAAAGAGAGGAACAGAGTACAGAATAGAGGAGGTAAAAGAGAGGAACAGAGTACAGAATAGAGGAGGTAAAAGAGAGGAACAGAGTACAGAACAGAGGAGGTAAAAGAGAGGGACAGAGTACAGAACAGAGGAGGTAAAAGAGAGGGACAGAGTACAGAACAGAGGAGGTAAAAGAGAGGGACAGAGTACAGAATAGAGGAGGTAAAAGAGAGGAACAGAGTACAGAACAGAGGAGGTAAAAGAGAGGGACAGAGTACAGAATAGAGGAGGTAAAAGAGAGGAACAGAGTACAGAACAGAGGAGGTAAAAGAGAGGGACAGAGTACAGAACAGAGGAGGTAAAAGAGAGGGACAGAGTACAGAACAGAGGAGGTAAAAGAGAGGGACAGAGTACAGAATAGAGGAGGTAAAAGAGAGGAACAGAGTACAGAATAGAGGAGGTAAAAGAGAGGGACAGAGTACAGAATAGAGGAGGTAAAAGAGAGGAACAGAGTACAGAATAGAGGAGGTAAAAGAGAGGAACAGAGTACAGAATAGAGGAGGTAAAAGAGAGGAACAGAGTACAGAACAGAGGAGGTAAAAGAGAGGAACAGAGTACAGAACAGAGGAGGTAAAAGAGAGGAACAGAGTACAGAACAGAGGAGGTAAAAGAGAGGAACAGAGTACAGAATAGAGGAGGTAAAAGAGAGGAACAGAGTTCAGAATAGAGAAGGTAAAAGAGAGGGACAGAGTTCAGAATAGAGGATGTAAAAGAGAGGAACAGAGTACAGAATAGAGGAGGTAAAAGAGAGGGACAGAGTTCAGAATAGAGGAGGTAAAAGAGAGGAACAGAGTACAGAACAGAGGAGGTAAACGAGAGGGACAGAGTACAGAATAGAGGAGGTAAAAGAGAGGAACAGAGTACAGAATAGAGGAGGTAAAAGAGAGGAACAGAGTACAGAATAGAGGAGGTAAAAGAGAGGAACAGAGTACAGAACAGAGGAGGTAAAAGAGAGGGACAGAGTACAGAACAGAGGAGGTAAAAGAGAGGAACAGAGTACAGAACAGAGGAGGTAAAAGAGAGGGACAGAGTACAGAATAGAGGAGGTAAAAGAGAGGGACAGAGTACAGAATAGAGGAGGTAAAAGAGAGGAACAGAGAACAGAACAGAGGAGGTAAAAGAGAGGAACAGAGTTCAGAATAGAGAAGGTAAAAGAGAGGGACAGAGTTCAGAATAGAGAAGGTAAAAGAGAGGGACAGAGTTCAGAATAGAGAAGGTAAAAGAGAGGGACAGAGTTCAGAATAGAGGATGTAAAAGAGAGGAACAGAGTACAGAATAGAGGAGGTAAAAGAGAGGGACAGAGTACAGAACAGAGGAGGTAAAAGTGAGGAACAGAGTACAGAATAGAGGAGGTAAAAGAGAGGGACAGAGTACAGAATAGAGGAGGTAAAAGAGAGGAACAGAGTACAGAACAGAGGAGGTAAAAGTGAGGAACAGAGTACAGAATAGAGGAGGTAAAAGAGAGGAACAGAGTACAGAACAGAGGAGGTAAAAGAGAGGAACAGAGTACAGAACAGAGGAGGTAAAAGAGAGGGACAGAGTACAGAATAGAGGAGGTAAAAGAGAGGAACAGAGTACAGAACAGAGGAGGTAAAAGAGAGGGACAGAGTACAGAATAGAGGAGGTAAAAGAGAGGAACAGAGTACAGAATAGAGGAGGTAAAAGAGAGGAACAGAGTACAGAACAGAGGAGGTAAAAGAGAGGGACAGAGTACAGAATAGAGGAGGTAAAAGAGAGGGACAGAGTACAGAATAGAGGAGGTAAAAGAGAGGAACAGAGTACAGAATAGAGGAGGTAAAAGAGAGGGACAGAGTACAGAATAGAGGAGGTAAAAGAGAGGGACAGAGTACAGAATAGAGGAGGTAAAAGAGAGGAACAGAGTACAGAATAGAGGAGGTAAAAGAGAGGAACAGAGTACAGAACAGAGGAGGTAAAAGAGAGGGACAGAGTACAGAATAGAGGAGGTAAAAGAGAGGAACAGAGTACAGAATAGAGGAGGTAAAAGAGAGGAACAGAGTACAGAACAGAGGAGGTAAAAGAGAGGAACAGAGTACAGAATAGAGGAGGTAAAAGAGAGGAACAGAGTACAGAATAGAGGAGGTAAAAGAGAGGGACAGAGTACAGAATAGAGGAGGTAAAAGAGAGGAACAGAGTACAGAATAGAGGAGGTAAAAGAGAGGGACAGAGTACAGAACAGAGGAGGTAAAAGAGAGGGACAGAGTACAGAATAGAGGAGGTAAAAGAGAGGAACAGAGTACAGAATAGAGGAGGTAAAAGAGAGGAACAGAGTACAGAACAGAGGAGGTAAAAGAGAGGAACAGAGTACAGAATAGAGGAGGTAAAAGAGAGGAACAGAGTACAGAACAGAGGAGGTAAAAGAGAGGGACGGAGTACAGAATAGAGGAGGTAAAAGAGAGGAACAGAGTACAGAATAGAGGAGGTAAAAGAGAGGAACAGAGTACAGAACAGAGGAGGTAAAAGAGAGGGACAGAGTACAGAACAGAGGAGGTAAAAGAGAGGAACAGAGTACAGAATAGAGGAGGTAAAAGAGAGGGACAGAGTACAGAATAGAGGAGGTAAAAGAGAGGGACAGAGTACAGAACAGAGGAGGTAAAAGAGAGGAACAGAGTACAGAATAGAGAAGGTAAAAGAGAGGGACAGAGTACAGAATAGAGAAGGTAAAAGAGAGGGACAGAGTTCAGAATACAGGATGTAAAAGAGAGGAACAGAGTACAGAATAGAGGAGGTAAAAGAGAGGGACAGAGTACAGAATAGAGGAGGTAAAAGAGAGGGACAGAGTACAGAATAGAGGAGGTAAAAGAGAGGGACAGAGTACAGAATAGAGGAGGTAAAAGAGAGGAACAGAGTACAGAACAGAGGAGGTAAAAGAGAGGGACAGAGTACAGAATAGAGGAGGTAAAAGAGAGGAACAGAGTACAGAATAGAGGAGGTAAAAGAGAGGAACAGAGTACAGAACAGAGGAGGTAAAAGAGAGGAACAGAGTACAGAACAGAGGAGGTAAAAGAGAGGAACAGAGTACAGAACAGAGGAGGTAAAAGAGAGGGACAGAGTACAGAATAGAGGAGGTAAAAGAGAGGGACGGAGTACAGAACAGAGGAGGTAAAAGAGAGGGACAGAGTACAGAATAGAGGAGGTAAAAGAGAGGAACAGAGTACAGAATAGAGGAGGTAAAAGAGAGGGACAGAGTACAGAATAGAGGAGGTAAAAGAGAGGGACAGAGTACAGAATAGAGGAGGTAAAAGAGAGGGACAGAGTACAGAATAGAGGAGGTAAAAGAGAGGGACAGAGTACAGAATAGAGGAGGTAAAAGAGAGGGACAGAGTACAGAATAGAGGAGGTAAAAGAGAGGGACAGAGTACAGAATAGAGGAGGTAAAAGAGAGGGACAGAGTACAGAATAGAGGAGGTAAAAGAGAGGAACAGAGTACAGAAAAGAGGAGGTAAAAGAAACAGATGTTCGTTTGTAAAAATTGAAATCCATCATGGTACAAGTTGTTCTCACCCTCTGTGTATGAGACAAGGAGACAGACTGTGTGTGTGTGTGTGTGTGTGTGTGTGTGTGTGTGTGTGTGTGTGTGTGTGTGTGTGTGTGTGTGTGTGTGTGTGTGTGTGTGTGTGTGTGTGTGTGTGTGAGTGGAGGGGGCGTTGAATAACCAGCAAATCCGTCTGACATGACAAAAGGTGTCATTAGAAAACAGATCACACAGATTAGTTTGTGGAGCTGGATATTCTCATGCAGCATGACCTCTGCCTCACACTCTAGTATCTTACACACAGACACACACACACACACACACACACACACACACACACAAACACACACACACACGCATGCACAAACTTAGATGGACACACATTTACAGGGAAATATACAAAAACAGACACACGCATGCGCACACATACACAAACATGCACACACAAACACATTCACGCGCACTGGCACATATATAAGCACACGCGCAAAACACACACGCACACAACCACACACACACACACACACACACACACACAGACACACACAGCGCAGGAGCACAGTGTGTTTGGGCTCCGTCAGACCTGCATTCCTTCCTTTGTGAGCTGGAGTGCCAGAAGGCCAGTGGCCTCCCTGTTTTTGACATTCCTTCATTTTATATGTCTGCTCATTGTTAATTAGTTTGAATGTTTTCATTGCCTAGTTAATTAGCATAGCTTTACAGTGCGGTGCCACCTGGCTAAGGCAGCCTGACCGTTTCCCATGCTGGTCCTGGTCCTGGTCCAGGCCAGAGATCAGCAGGACGCTGTGTCTCACAGAGACTAGCTACACGGTCTAATTGATGACCAGCTCTGCTCCATTACTCATACTCTGCCCCTCAAAGGCACCACTCCCTACGCCCACCGAGGGCAGGTAGTGCTGATGGGGAGGGCAGATACTGAATGAAAAACTGGATTTCACCACCTTCAGTTCATCTTTCAGTGCAAAGGGAGTCGAGTCTTTATGAAGGGGCCTTTGTTTTGCCAAAGAAGTTCTCAAGTTAAACATCAATATTTAAGAAAAAGAATTACTTACGTCTTGGTGACACTAATTTGGGGATGAAGCTATTTTCAGATACAAGGGCAAATGAAGCTATGTAGCACAGTCTCACCTGTCTATTACGGAACACGTGACTCATCCAGTCAAGAATTAATGCAGCAATATTGCCTCACCTGAAACAGGAAGTCATTTGAAGGTTTGAGTGTTTCAGCAATCCAACCCAGCCACTGAGGATGCACAAGCCAGTACACTCTTAGTGCCGGTCCCGAGCCCAGATAAATGAGGAGGGTTGCGTCAGGAAGGGCACCCGGTGTAAGACCTTTCCCATATCAAATATGTGGATCATAAATCTGATTTCCATACCACTCAAGGCCCGAGTTACCAACGAGCGCCAACAAGATGCTGCCAGTGGAAACTCTGCTTGGGCAAAGGAGAAGCAGAGGAGGAAGGCATGTCCAGAGGCAGCTAGAGAGGAGGAAGGGTAGGAGTGTGGAGGTGAGAGTCGGCACTTTGAATGTTGGCACTATGACTGGTAAAGGGAGAGAGCTGGCTGATACGATGGAGAGAAGAAAGGTAGGCATACTGTGTGTGCAAGAGACCAGGTGGAAGGGGAGCAAGACCAGGAGCATCGGAGGTGGATCCAAACTCTTCTACCATGGTGCAAATGGGAGGAGAAATGGGGTAGGGGTAATTCTGAAGGAAGAGTATGTCAAGAGTGTGCTGGAGGTGAAGAGAGTGTCAGACAGAGTGATGAGTATGAAGCTGGAAATGGAAGATGTGATGATGAATATTATCATATGCCCCGCAAGTTGGGTGTGGGATGGAGGAGAAAGATGAGTTGGACGACGTGGTGGAGAGGGTACCCAAGAAAGAATGGTGATTCAATGGACATATTGGTGAAGGGAACAGAGGTGATGAGGAGGTATGGTGTCAAGGAGAGGAATGTGGAAGGACAGATGGTGGTGGATTTTGCGAAAAGGATGGAAATGGCTGTGGTGAAAACAGGGAGGGACACAGGGTGACGTACAAGGGTGGAGGAAGGTGCACACAGGTGGACTATAGGTTATACAGGGGGCGTGATCTGAAAGGGATTGGAGACTGCAAGGTGGTGACAGGGGAGAACGTAGCTAGGCAGCATGGATGGTGGACTGTAGGATGACTTTGGAGACCAAGAAGAGGAAGAAAGCGAAGGCAGAGCCAAGGATCACATTTTGGAAGTTGAGGAAGGCTTCGCGTGGTCGAACCCGGAGTAAAACGTTTCAGGCAGCTGGAATAACACAAAACTAACATCCCTGATGAGAAAGATAAAAGAAGAAGAAAAGACAACGGGGCATCCGGGTGGCGTGGCGGTCTATTCTGTTGCCTACCAACACGGGGATCACCGGTTCGAACCCCCGTGTTACCTCCGGCCTGGTCGGGCGTCCCTACAGACACAGTTGGCCGTGTCTGCGGGTGGGAAGCCGGATGTGGGTATGTGTCCTGGTCGCTGCACTAGCGCCTCCTCTGGTCAGTTGGAGCACCTGTTCAGGGGGGAGGGGTTACTGGGGGAATAGCGTGATCCTCCCACGCGCTGCGTCCCCCTGGTGAAACTCCTCACTGTCAGGTGAAAAGATACAGCTGATGACTCCACGTGTATGGGAGGAGACATGTGGTAGTCTGCAGCCCTCCCCGGATCAGCAGAGGGGGCGGAGCAGAGACCGGGACGGCTCGGAAGAGTGGGGTAGTTGGCCGGATACAATCGGGGAGAAAACAGGTTGGGGGAAATTCACAAATCGTCCAACAAAATTACATTTTATACATCACTCTGGAATATAAGTCGCAGGACCAGCCAGCGGAGTAAAAAACACAGCATCTTGTAGTCGAGGAAACACGGCATCTTATAGGGCCACTGGATAAGAGTGTCAGACAGGTTTCATCAGGTCCAGTTCGACGCAATGATCTAAGCCACCTATTTGGAAGTGAAAACAAAAGTGAAAGTTAGAAGTTATTACCTGAAATGTCCAATATTATCAATGGTACATTGCATTGCTGAGCTACTTCCTGGCTCACCTTGCAGGAATGAGCGGCCGATACTCACCGTAGGCAGTCGTAACCATCCATCAACTACCCAGCCAGCGTGACGCAGGTCATATGGGAAATCATATGCACAGTGCAGCCGAGACACCAGGGTTTCACAGGGTCGAATGAAAGGGCCTTGCATGTAGTGCAAATGGCTGAATGAATATGTGCTTTGGACACGAGGGTAACCTCGGTACACCCCTACAAATAAACAGTGCCTTGAAAATATGCAGCTGCTTCCCAGGAAAAGTAGACCTCCGTTAACCAACGCTGCAAAGTTTCCCAAGCAATGCAGCTGTAAGTGCTCCGGATGACTGAAGTGACCGGCCGGGGGTGGCTGGAGAGGTTTAGAGTCGTGCTTTAAGCTGCTCAGTACTGAGTTGGGATGTGCAGGCGTTGTGGTCTCTCATGTCCAGTTAATGTCCAGAACTTCATCCATTTCTTCAGACGAGTCCAGGCAGCCGGCACAGGGCACATGGCGACGCTCCCGTCTGTTTTTTCCATACTCGGTCTGAACCCAGTCGATAATCCGCACTCACGGAGGAGAGCGAGAGTGGATATTTGTCTTGGCCTCCGGTGTGTCAGGGAGAAAATTAGCCGTGTGTTAGAGTAACAGCACATGTCAGGAGCCCCGCGGTGATAAACATGTCCGCCCTGCGAGAGGAGTATGAGAGGCTTGGATGAAGCAAGACCTGCTGGGTGGAGGTGTGTGTGTGTGTGTGTGTACGGGGGGGGGGGGGGACACCTCAATGTCTTGGCAGTTCGGTACAGCCAGTACTCAGGGTCAAAGGTCAAATACGTCCTTGTTGTAATGCGGCTTTCACTGTTCTCCTTGCTAAGAGCAGCACAGGTACAGGACTCGGTCCTCGCTGGCTGAAGGACACTCCAGCGCAGCGTCGAGTCCTCGACAACGTGTCCTTCCCCTGCCCCAGCCGTCACCCTGCGAAAACGACTCTTTGCTTCCTTTCAAACTCACATCCCACCGGCAAGGTCATGAAATCTTCTCAGTGCTTGAACACCCCCCACCTCCACCCCCCCCCCGGAACTCAACACGATCTGTTCGTACGATCCGCTCACAGGAAGCAGCGTCAGTAAATAATCAGATCCGTAATGCGGTCAGGCAGGTTGTACGGACCTGGGCGAGCTGGGTTTCTTGTCTCCACCGTGGGCCATAAACCAGCCTTCTGACATCTGTCCTCAGGTTTACACCCCGGCTGCTGCTGCCGGTGCCCCGCCGCCATGGGGCAGGCGGTGATTCATGGAGCAAAATCAGAGAGAACGCAAAAGAAATACCCCAAAGACACATACAGAGGTCATCCAGTTCCTCGTTCTTTTGCAGGGTCTGCTCGGCACCAGAGGAGGCCCGGAGGCCGGCCTGATGAAACCACGGGCAAACTGCTGGCCGAGGCGGAACCGTTTGCATTTGGTGGGACTTGTTGGGCGCGTGCGAGGGTCCGCTTGGACCTGTTTCTTTAGACTGCCGCCGCTGCCTCGTGCGCTTCCAGTCGTGGCGTTGGCCAACGGCAGAGGCCCTGTTGCTAAGAGAGGACTCATCACCGAGGCCTTGAAGCCCGCCACCCACCGCAGTCGGCCGCAATCAGAGGATCGTCTCCCAAGTCAGTGCTGGCGAAGGCTCAGGATCCTTTCATCCACCGACACGAAGCACAGACTGAATATAAAGGCCTCAAAGAGGCTGCTGACCCCTCGTCAGGACAAGCGTGTAATGAGAACGTTGCTGTTTTGGAGTCGACCCCTGCGAGAGGTCTTTCCTGCCAAATACGTGAGGCCAGCACCGGGGTCAAGCCTTTCCTCGTGATTTATGCTCTTCTTTATCAGATATAATGAGTGTTCTCACAATTAGTTGGAGCCAGGCTGCCAGGAGCCAGCTCCGTGTCAGTGCTGACCTGCATGGACACAGCTGCCTTTTAACGACGGCGGCGGGCGAGCGAGCGAGCCAGGCCGTCTTGTTTTAATGGGTGCGTGTCACAGCCGCGGTCACAGCCGCGCTACGCCCTCTCTGGTCAGAATAGCTTTCACCTCGCCACCAAAACCAAGCAGCGGCTCTACTCTCCACCCTCCATCCTCCAACCCTTTGAGGTTTTACTAGTCTGGTAAATGGCCTGCCTGCAGGTGGAAATGGTGCTACTAAAAGAGACAAAAAGTGGGGACGTATCACCGCGTGTCTGTCCAAATGTAGATCTTATCGGAGCTGGAGCAGGACAGCGACAGAGTGGGCAGAACCCCAGTTTTACACAGCGGTTGTAGCTTAAGTCTGCTACCCTGGAAGGGGTAGCATGCATGTATGTACCGGCACCGGGGAGCCCGGGCAGGGCGTGCTGCACCGTACAGTCCAACAGGCACCGCTTCTCACGGCTGTGCTAGCGGGTCCTGGAGGGACGGAGGATATAACTGGGAGTGTCGTTAAGTTGCACCTCCATGTTCAGTGTGCAACTGTTTATTAGCGCGTCGACAAGCAGCTGTTGTTCACCGGCTCTGCGGGCGCCAGAGGAGCAGGAGCAGGAGCCAGAGGAGCAGGAGCAGGAGCCAGGAGCGAATTCCCCAGTCTCCTCCGCTGAAAGAAAACAAGCCTTCGTTGCCCGGTCTGCACTCACTTCCACGGCCTCCGCCACGGTCGGCAGCAGCCACACGCCGCCATGCGGCCCTGGAGAGGCAGCGCCTCTGCTGACGGGGGGAGGCCATCTTAACTGCCAGCTTGTCGGCAGTGATTTCCGGAAATGATCCGGAAGCACGGCTGTTCGGGATCGACGCAATGACGCCCCCATGGTACGCCAAGGCCTCGCGGTGGACTCGGTTAAACAAGTGAAACAAGAGATCAGATGTTTGTTAATTTATTAAACTATTTATTAATTATCTAATCATTATAACGTAATTATCAATTATATTAGTTTTATAATTATTTTTGTTAATTAGTTAATTATGTAATTTTATTATTATTATAACTATCATTAAGTATTAAGAATAATTACATAATATTAATATAATAATTCATAGCAATTATCCTTTTTTCTTTTTTTTAATAAATTTATTTCTAGTTTTCCCCTTTATCCCACCCGATTAAGCCAATGGCATATGGCCGGAACTCTTGTGGAATAACTCCCCTGGCTCACGTTTCCACAGGAAGGAGATAGTCGTAACACCAGCTTCCTTCAGACTCGTGTCGGCTGCTCTCGCCATTTTGCATCACCCTCAGGCCGCGAAGGAGGCGTAGGGAGAACGCTTTCGGTTGCTTGGCTGCGGGCGCCCGGATGGGCCAGAGGGGTCGCTGGAGAACGACGAGTCCCCGAACACTACACCGATCTACACCCACTATCCCTCGGGTAAGGGTGGCCTAATGAAGGCCTGACCCCGTGGACGCTCTGGCCGGGACCGGTTACGGCGAGTCTGGGATACGAACCTCCCAGCCACGTGACGAGCGGACTGCAAGAACGGCGGTTTAGTCCGCTCGGCCACCGGAGCGGCTGCCATTATCCTTAATAATTATTATTTATTGATTATTTATTCGTTGTTTGTTTACGTATTAATTTATTTAATGTTTATTATTAAGAGATTAGGATGCTGCATTCATATATTGCAGAGCTTTTCAGCTAATAACCAAATTTATGATATATGGGTTGTGCAGGCTCGTGAGCTAATTTAGTGGATAAAAACCTTTATAAATCCATTTAATTCGTCACATCCGTCTTGTTTGTCTTTGTCTGTCGTAAATAAACATCATTGTGCAGCACTCCGTGGTTTCTATTGTAGACTGAAAACGTGCCTCGTGCGTCACACGTCCCTGATTTATGGGTGGTGTTTGAAGACCTTCAGCCTTAATCCGGAAAACTACACGGCAGCAGGATTTGGGATTTAGTTTTTATAGTTTGCAACTGGGTTTCTCTGAAATACCTTTTGAATTACTCCTCAGTCGTTAGATCCTAATATGTTCGGTTTAATGATGGTCTGTCAGTCACGTGACAATAATAATCAACGTTATTATTCAGCATGTTCCAAAACGGAGGTACGAAGCGCCTCACGTGGTCGAACCCGGATTAAAACGGTTCCGTCTATTCCGTTGCCTACCAACACGGGGATCACCGGTTCGAACCCCCGTGTTACCTCCAGCTTGGCCGGGCGTCCCTGCAGACACAGTTTGCCGTGTCTGCGGGTGGGAAGCCGGATGTGGGTATGTGTCCTGGTCGCTGCACTAGCGCCTCCTCTGGTCAGTTGGAGCACCTGTTCAGGGGGAACTGGGGGGGGAATAGCGTGATCCTCCCACGCGCTACGTCCCCCTGGTGAAACTCCTCACTGTCAGGTGAAAGGAAGCGGCTGGTGACTCCACATGTATGGGAGGAGGCATGTGGTAGTCTGCAGCCCTCCCCGGATCAGCGTGGGGGGGTGGAGCAGAGACCGGAAAAGTGGTGTAGTTGGCCGGATACAATTGGGGAGAAAAAAGGTTGGGGGGAAATTCACAAAAAAAGAAAAAAGAGAAAGACACCAACAGTAATAATAAAGCAAGGAAGAAAAAGATGCCACTGATCCTGCGAGTCTCGGGTCCTCGGGCAGGGACTTGCAGAACTGAGGAGTCCAGACGGCCAAAGGCGGGTCATCTTTAGTCTGGAGTTGGGACAGAGGAACCGCCAGCAGAGCCCCGCCAGCAGAGCCCTCCTGAGCATCTGAGGCCGGACTGGGGCTGAGCCATGCCAGGCTTCCCATGGGACCAGTGAAGACAGGCTGGGATACACGTTAGTTTTCAGCGGAAACCAAAATAAAATCATCTCCGGTTGAACTCGGGGACACGGGGTCCTGGTCTGTCAGTGTGGTCTAGTTGATTGTGTATTAGACAGGGACAACGCAGAGTCTTACAGCTGCACCAGAGTTAGCCGGCGGCTAGTCTGCACCTGCAGCCCTGGACAGGCAGACAACCATTAACACAGAAGGAAAAACACGACAACCCATCAGAAACCCAGTCTCAGAGTTATAAATAGGGTCTGGTCTATTTAAGACAGGGGGTATAAATAGAAACCTGGCCTATATGACAACAACAACACAATGAATATGGATTTCATCTATTCAGCAACAATACATATAGTAATTAGTAATCTGACCTGAAACATCAATAAATAACAATCTGACCTAAGCTGTGACCTCAGCGCTAACGATCAGCCCGACCGGTTTGGGGTAAACAGACAGATCGGAGTCTGCACGAGGGAGCTAATTAGTCAAAAACAAAATCAACCTCACAAACTGAACAAAACGATGATGCTGTGTACCTGCTGCATGGCCCAGGGACAAGCTGGGACCGGACCGGGGCGAGCTGGGACAGGACAGGGGAAGTTGGGACAGGACAGGGGAAGTTGGGACAGGACAGGGGCGAGCTGGGACAGGACAGGGGCGAGCTGGGACAGGACAGGGGAAGTTGGGACAGGACAGAGGGAAGCTGGGACAGGACTGGGGAAGCTGGGACAGGACAGGGGCAAGCTGGGACAGGACATGGGGAAGCTGGGACAGGACTGGGGAAGCTGGGACAGGACAAGGGGAAGCTGGGACAGGACATGGGGAAGCTGGGACAGGACTGGGGAAGCTGGGACAGGACATGGGGAAGCTGGGACAGGACAGAGGGAAGCTGGGACAGGACAGGGAGCAGCTGGGACAGGACAGAGGGAAGCTGGGACAGGACAGGGGGAAGCTGGGACAGGACATGGGGAAGCTGGGACAGGACATGGGGAAGCTGGGACAGGACAGAGGGAAGCTGGGACAGGACAGGGGGAAGCTGGGACAGGACAGGGGGAAGCTGGGACAGGACTGGGGAAGCTGGGACAGGACAAGGGGAAGCTGGGACAGGACATGGGGAAGCTGGGACAGGACTGGGGAAGCTGGGACAGGACATGGGGAAGCTGGGACAGGACAGGGGGAAGCTGGGACAGGACAGGGGAAGCTGGGACAGGACAGGGGGAAGCTGGGACAGAACAGGGGGAAGCTGGGACAGGGGAAGCTGGGACAGGACAAGGGGAAGCTGGGACAGGACATGGGGAAGCTGGGACAGGACTGGGGAAGCTGGGACAGGACATGGGGAAGCTGGGACAGGACAGAGGGAAGCTGGGACAGGACCGGGGCAAGCTGGGACAGGACCGGGGCAAGCTGGACAGGGGAAGCTGGGACAGGACAGGGGGAAGCTGGGACAGGACAGGGGCAAGCTGGGACAGGACAGGGGAAGCTGGGACAGGACAGGGGGAAGCTGGGACAGAACAGGGGGAAGCTGGGACAGGACAGGGGAAGCTGGGACAGGACAGGGGAAGCTGGGACAGAACAGGGGGAAGCTGGGACAGGACAGGGGCGAGCTGGGACAGGACCGGGGCGAGCTGGGACAGGACAGGGGAAGCTGGGACAGGACAGGGGGAAGCTGGGACAGGACAGGGGGAAGCTGGGCCAGGACAGGGGCAAGCTGGGACAGGACATGGGGAAGCTGGGACAGGACAGAGGGAAGCTGGAACAGGACAGGGGAAGTTGGGACAGGACAGGGGCAAGCTGGGACAGGACATGGGGAAGCTGGGACAGGACAGGGGGAAGCTGGGACAGAACAGGGGCAAGCTGGGACAGGACCAGGGCAAGCTGGACAGGGGAAGCTGAGACAGGACCGGGGAAGCTGGGACAGAACAGGGGGAAGCTGGGACAGGACCGGGGCAAGCTGGGACAGGACCAGGGCAAGCTGGACAGGGGAAGCTGGGACGGGACAGGGGAAGCTGGGACAGGGGAAGCTGGGACGGGACAGGGGGAAGCTGGGACGGGACAGGGGAAGCTGGGACAGGACCGGGGGAAGCCCGTGTATTATCTTCATGAGCTAATTAGTATCTCATGCCTCTGCCTTGGACTCCCAGGATGCATCATTGCATGGTACCCACAGAGCCAGACCTCCTGAAAAACTGGGGCCACTTAGGGACACGCACACACACACACACACGCACGCACACACACACACACACACACACACACACAGATGTTGGCGAGACAGACATTTCCCTGCCGTTCCGCCACAAACCGCAGCAGCCCAGCGAACCCTGAGCGGAAGAGGAGGAGCCACAGAATCTCAGAGATGGCAGCTCAGCTCCACCAATCGGCAAGACACACATCTCCTTCCTCCGCTTGTCATCAAGGATTTCTCTGGAAGAAGAAGAGAGTGGGGGGGGGGGGGAGTACATGTGGCTGTGATTATGAACTCCGACTTTGTTCTTCTCTGAAAAAATAGAAAGTAAATATTCATATGTGAATAAAAATAGACCGCAATAAAAGCTCGGATGGTGGGGGGGGGGCGGGGGGGGCCGTGACATTTCCTCCCTCTCGTGCGCGGATGAATATGACCCGGGGCGTTATTAGCCGTATCTAATTAAACGGGTGTGTGATGTTTCGCCTGGCTTTTCATGTAGGGTAACAATGAGTACCAGCGTGGCTCATAACCTCCTCCGTCCTCCTCCGGCCTCCTCCGTCTCACATTACCGCTGACTCCAGGCTCAAACAAACCACACTGCGGGGCCGCTCCTGCTGGACTGGCCGGAGCTATCAATCATGGCGCCCGTCAGGCACAGCCGATATTTGGCCATCACTCACTGGACCGGCCACGTGGCGGTCTGCTCCTGCAGCATTAGGCGGCTAATAATGATTTAGTGGCCCGGGTCTGACTAAGACGAACCGCCCCCCCCCGGTCCTGACAGGGGGGGGGGTATTAACTACACCGTGGGGGCAGAGGAAACGTCTGCTTCCATCTTCAGTTGGAGGGTAAATAGCTGGGTGCATGTGTCCTCCATATGGACCGAGCCCCCCCCCCGCGCCCCCCCCGCCCCCCCGGACGACACCGGAGACCTGACAGCACTTGGACCATGAGGGCCGGTACCGGGGAGAGGGCCGAGGGCCACTCGTTTTGGGGGGACTTTGATCGTCCTGAGCAAAACGCTGGCTGATGATCATGATGATGAGCCCTGACGTCATTCCTCCACGCGGGCGGACACCAGCGGCCCGCCCGCGTGGAGGAAAATAAAAACAAACATGACGTCACAATGAAAAGCAACGCAGACAAAACATGACAGGTTTGATTATCTGGCCTCCTCCTCCTCCTCCTCCTCGTCCCTTCTCCCTCGGAATGGAGCGTATGAAGTACATGGCCAGATGCTTCGGCACCACCAGCCTCCACCAGCCTCCACCAGCCTCTCCATGTCGGCCTTCCGGTGGGACGGCGCACAGCCTCGTGCCGTCTCACGCAGCTGGCACCTGCACCTGCCGAGTCTCCGCCCCCGCCCCCACCCCCAACCCCCTCCGCACGCCAAGCCCGCTCCATTTAATCAAACGGCGCTTCGTTCTCCACCCTCCTCGCGCTTCCTCCGCCCCTCCTAAAATAATATTTATGAAGGCGGAGAACAGAAAAGTTGAATTGTCGGTATTATGGAGCAGGGGACTTCTGCAAAAGGGTGGAGATTTATATCATAGTTGAAGTTTAATTATGTCAGCGCGGGCCTGACGTTCCCGTCCGACTCCACCCGGATCCCCCGAGACTTCCTGTCCCGGGCCTCCAGAAAATTCCTTATCTGCTGGATCACGCCAGGCTGGGCTTCTCATCACAGATACAGAGCATGGTCTGAAACGCTGCCTATTGGTAGTAGAGGCCGCTGGTTCAATTCCCGTTCCCACAGCACGCTGCCGGGGACTGTGGCGCGGCTCTGCTACGTCCTCCCATGGAGAAGCTGGACTTGTCGTTGGGGAGTGTTGGTCAGCAGGGGGACCCGGGTTCACGGCCCGGCTGCCCCACATAAATATATATATATATGTGTGTGTGTGTGTGTGTGTGTGTGTGTGTGTGTGTGTGTGTGTGTGAGTGTGTATATACACATATATAACTGTACTTATATACACCATGTATATACATATATATGTATATATGTGTATGTATGTATGTGCCTATATATATATATATATATATATATGTGTGTGTGTGTGTGTGTGTGTGTGTGTGTGTGTGTGTGTGTGTGTGTGTGTGTGTATATATGTATGTGTGTATGTGTGTATATATGTATATTTATATATGTGTGTATATATGTATATATGTGTGTATATATATGTGTGTATATGTATATTTATATATGTATATATGTATGTATGTATGTATGTATGTATGTATGTATGTATGTATGTATGTATGTATGTATGTATGTATGTATGTATGTATGTATGTATATTTATATAGTGTGTGTGTATATACGTATATATATTATATATACATGTGTGTATGTATATATATATATGTGTGTGTGTGTGTGTATGTATGTATGTATGTATGTATGTATGTATGTGTGTGTGTGTGTGTGTGTGTGTGTGTGTGTGTGTGTGTGTGTGTGTGTGTGTGTGTGTGTGTGTGTGTGTGTGTGTATGTGTATATATGTATATTTATATAGTGTGAATATATATATATGTGTATATATATATGTATATTTATATACCTTTTTTTTTACTTGAACTGCAGCTTGTGTCTTTGTTGCACGCGATGTTGCGGCTAACGATTATTTTCATAATTGATTAATATATTGATTTTTCGATTAATCGGGTAATCATTTAGTCTGTCAAAAGTCAAAAACACGTTTCCAGAGTCCAACGTGGCGTTTTAAACCTGTCCACGTAGTCTGACCAGCAGCCAAAACCAGACACACCCCTCACGCGCTGCCTGAATGTTCTGCCAATCAGAGACAGCGTCGCTCCCGCCAGCGCGTGTCTGCTCTTTCCACTCCAGGGCTGAGTGACGTAACAATGAACCCACAACCAGCACGGTGCCATTCCTTCCATTAAACCATTAATCCGCTAATAATAATAATAATAATAATAATAATAATAATAATAATAATAATAATAATTTCATTATCATTATCATTAAGTTTAGCTTAGTTATACTTTGTTTTTGTTTTTTGTTTTGTTTTGTTTTGTTGTTTTTGTGTTTTTTTATTAAAATGTTCTTGTAAACATGCAGACAAAACATACTGTTACAGGGCTGGTCCATGAAAGAAGGAGGGCAAAACAATTAATATAAACTAAGACACACCACTTACATAAGAGAAACAATAGAGTCAAATTGATTAATTAGTGTTTACATGGATCCGATTCAGGTTTTTTTATTTTATTTTTTTTTAATCATGCTGCCACTTCCTATACAGAAACTGGTCAAGATGGCGGCAGTGGGGGAGACCACGCAGGCTGGCCACGTGTCACATTCAGGGTAACACAACGTGGTCTATCTGCCCGGGCTTCACCATGGCGACCAGTGTGACAGAGGACAGAACAGTCCGAGTCCAACTCACCTCCCTGCTTGATGCTGTCATGTTGTTCTGTTTGCCTAGCTAACCGGCCCTGGCCGGGACCCCCCCCCCCCCCAATACAGGGGCCTGAGTGGCAGAGGAACATATAAGCAGACCAACACGTGGACTTTTGAGACTGCCCTCCACCAAAAACCGCCCCATAGGTGGTTTGTACAAGCAGCTAATTACGACCTATAGTTACGTTTTAAAGTTAAGCGACCTCTAGCGGTCGTGCTGCCAATAGCAATCTTAGTTGCTATACTACAACACAAAACGCGCTGACTACATATTCTGTTGCTCTCACGTTGTTTTTATCGGTGTTTACTGACGACTCTCCTTTATTAGCCTGTGTGTGAGGCGTACACAAAAACCCACAATGCACAGAGGCGAAACGTATCTGTGGCATATCTCCTGCCGCCGCTAGGGGCGCTAATTTAGGGTCGTGTTCGAGGGTACACGACCTATGTGGTCGTATGGGTTGGAGGACTTGTTGCCTTTTCCATTTTCCTTTTTTTCCCCCTTTTTAAACGTTTGTCTTCTTCTTTGGAAGTCACGCCAGACAGCTGTGCGTCTCCCCGAACCGTCCCAGAACCCGGAGAGGAGGCTGTGCAGGAGGGATCAGACAGACCCGCTGCGTCAGATGGGCGTGATGGGTGTGCAGCACAGCTCTCTCCAGCCGGCGGAGGGAGGGAGGGAGGACACGGGGGGGTGGGGGATAAGGCTTTTTGAAATATTACTCTAAGTGGAATTAATTCTTGGCCGCTGCGCGCCTGGACATCCCAGGTGTTACTGTGGAAACACCATCTGGCTCATTAATGGGAAGTTATTCCAGACCATTACTGATCCCCCCGAGGTCCGCTGTTCCTGCGTGCATACCGGGTATATAAGACGCCGCCGCACACCTCAGCCGCGGGGCCCGGCTAAACCCCGGGCTGCCTTTATGGAGCCACGTTGATTATCAACACTTCAGGGGGGGTTATGTGCACCAAGCCGGATTCACACGTGTGGGAGAGGGGAAACCGGGATCCTCGGGCGGAGGCCTTGAAGGAGAGAGACTAGATTAAAGCGTTCGGAGTGTCTGGAGGGTGTGAAGGCGCGTTGTATCCCCGCTCCGCCCGGCCCTCCAACCACACACAATTCATTATGCACAGTTCTCCATCAAAGGCGGGTGGAGCGGGACCAATGATATCTACTCCCTTACTTTCCCCCCGGTGTCGTTAATCCCTGGTTTGGCTCAGCGTGCAGATTGTCTCGATTTCCCACAAACCACCGCCCTCATTGTCTCCAAGCATGTTGGGCTACTGAGGGTCCCGACTCTGCCCCTCTGTAAACTGGATGAGGGGCTGTGGTCATTTAAAGCCCCTCCTGTCCCAGCTGCCCCCTGCCCTGTCCCAGCTTCCCCATGTCCTGTCCCAGCTTCCCCCTGCCCTGTCCCAGCTTCCCCATGTCCTGTCCCAGTTTTCCCCATGTCCTGTCCCACCTTCCCCCTGCCCTGTCCCAGCTGCCCCCTGCCCTGTCCCAGCTTCCCCCTGTCCTGTCCCAGCTTCCCCCTGCCCTGTCCCGGCTTCCCCATGTCCTGTCCCAGGTGACCCTGCCCTGTCCCAGCATCCCCCTGTCCTGTCCCAGCTTCCCCCTGCCCTTTCCCAGCTTCCCCATGTCCTGTCCCAGCTTCCCCATGTCCTGTCCCAGCTTCCCCCTGTCCTGTCCCAGTTTCCCCATGTCCTGTCCCACCTTCCCCCTGCCCTGTCCCAGCTTCCCCATGTCCTGTCCCAGCTGCCCCCTGCCCTGTCCCAGCTTCCCCCTGTCCTGTCCCAGCTTCCCCCTGTCCTGTCCCAGCTTCCCCCTGCCCTGTCCCAGCTTCCCCATGTCCTGTCCCAGCTTCCCCCTGCCCTGTCCCAGCTTCCCCCTGTCCTGTCCCAGTTTCCCCATGTGCTGTCCCAGCTTCCCCCTGCCCTGTCCCAGCTTCATCATGTCCTGTCCCAGCTTCCCCCTGTCCTGTCCCAGCTTCCCCATGTCCTGTCCCAGCTTCCACCTGTCCTGTCCCAGCTTCCACCTGTCCTGTCCCAGCTTCCCCCTGTCCTGTCCCAGCTTCCCCCTGTGCTGTCCCAGCTTCCACCTGTCCTGTCCCAGCTTCCCCCTGTGCTGTCCCAGCTTCCCCCTGTCCTGTCCCAGCTTCCCCATGTCCTGTCCCAGCTTCCCCCTGTCCTGTCCCAGCTGCCCCCTGTCCTGTCCCAGCTTCCACCTGTCCTGTCCGAGCTTCCCCCTGTGCTGTCCCAGCTTCCCCCTGTCCTGTCCCAGCTTCCCCCTGTCCTGTCCCAGCTTTCCCCCTGTCCTGTCCCAGCTTCCCCCTGTGCTGTCCCAGCTTCCCCCTGTCCTGTCCCAGCTTCTTGTCCTGACTCAACTTCCCCTTGTCCTGTCCCAGCTTCTTGTCCTGACTCAACTTCCCCCTGTCCTGTCCCAGCTTCTTGTCCTGACTCAACTTCCCCTTGTCCTGTCCCAGCTTCCCCCTGTCCAGTCCCAGCTTCTTGTCTTGTCCCAGCTTCCCCATGTCCTGTCCCAGCTGCCCCCTGTCCTGTCCCAGCTGCCCCCTGTCCTGCCCCTGGCCATGCAGCAGGTACACAGCCTCATTGTTTTGCTTAGTTTGTGAGGTTGCTTTTGTTTTTGTTTGTGTTTTGTTTTGTTTTTTTTATTAATGTTGGTTTCCCCTCGTGCAGGCTCTGGTGTGTCTGGTGGGGGCGCTGTGGAGGTTTCTGTAATGACGGGTTTCTTATCTCGCCACGGGCCACAGGAGCGTGACAGCCCCTACCTGGAGAGCTGGGCTCAGGAAACTGCCAGTAGAGAGCAGCTACAGATACGAGTCTAATCCCCCCCCCCCGTTTAACGTAGAGCTTCAAACACACCAGGGGGTAAGGACGCGGTGGGTGGGGGTGAGTTATGGATCCCGGCCGGTCTCGTGGATAATCAATACGATTGCACTGCATCATGTCCCTCCTCCACGGTGGCGGAGGGTGACGCCTGTAGCTGGATTCGGTCTGTGACCCAGCGGAAGAGAAGTAGTCCGGGAGGATGACACAGTCATGTTCCGGGGGGGATGCGCCGTGCAGCCGCTTTACACCAACTCGTATTTCTGGAGAGAGGAAGTGACGTGAGAGCTCGGTGGCTGCGCCTCACGGTTGTTTTATTGAACTGGGTAGGCTTTCTCCCGACCTCCATACCACCCTCTATCTCGTCTATCCATCACACACACACACACACACACACACACACACACACACACACACACACACACACACACACACACACACACACACACACACACACTCCGAGGGGCAGTAGAATGATGGGTCCTCCGTCCACCCCAGGGCTCAGTCGACCTCTGGATCAGATTAAATCTGACTGTCGTGACCACCTCTGTCAGGGAGAAAATAGAGGAGGTGGGGTTTGTGGGGGGGGGGGGCTGGGTTGGTGGGTTCAGAGTCGTAAATTGAGTAGAGATTTCCTGCATGAGACATCATTTCCATAATTACAAAAGCCAAACACCATGACGTGATTGTGGATCAGATACTTCATACATTCATCAGCGGACACTCGGGGTCGAGTATGGCCGTCTTCCCTCTGGGCCCCCCTGGGTCCCTCTGGGTCCCTATGGGTCCCTCTGGGCCCCTCTGGGTCTCTCTGGGTCCCTCTGGGTCCTCAGGTGGGTGTAGAAGCTGATCCTGGAGCCGCATAATGGGGGGACGCCTGCGCGTGACAGCTTTGGAGAGGCTGTTGCGCCTGCAGCCACCACGCGGTCCGTGGGGGAGGGGGGGGTTCAGAGTCCAGTGGCATGGAGAACCAAGAGGATTGGGCACCACCCTCTGTTGCAGCCTCCATCCACCTTCACTGCCGTTGCGACCTGGAGGCATCTTCCACCGGTTCCACCGCGGAGGTCTTTGTTGACTTTACGAGGCGCGGCTCACATTCTTCACAGGGACCAGAGAATAGCAGCACTACTATTACAACCCTCTATAAGCCTCTATAACCTCTCAGCTTGACAAACGGTCTGCCGTCCTCAAACTGGCAACGAATGGCGCCCTCTACTGGTGCAGAGAATATTAACACGACCCTTACTATTATGCACACGAGATAACAAAACACAAAGCAAAATGAATAAATATTCCTGAAAATAAATTCGGCATCAGAAGCGGAACCCCCCCTCCCCCCCTCCCGCAGAGCGCGAGGCTTGTGCAGCCACCACGCATGCGGGGACGGTTTGTGGACTTGTGAACTTGAAACCGTGTTGTAGCTTTTCTAGATCCGCTGTGGGTGTCTCGCTGCTCTTCTCCATGCGGTGCACAGAGGACTTAAAACGATCTCACCCCTACCCAAAACGACCGTGGGCGGTCAGAATGACCGCCGGTTTTTAAACTCTACATTGTGTCAAGATAAACACAGTTGAGATATTAATGCGTTACACGTGTCAGTATGTCTGTTAAGAAACTAACCGACACCAAAGCCAACATAACATAACACTATATGATAATATAATGCTATTTTAAACAATTCAAACGTCACAGAGACACGGTCGAGCTTAAATAGTCGATTGAAAAAGTGAAAATATGACCTGAAAAACAAAACGGAAAACACATATTGCTAATCTAACAGAGGTAGCAAGGCCTATAACACGTGACACATAAAAAAAGAACTGAAAATAAACATTGAAACAGTCCCACAAAACGACTGAACGTAAACACTACTGGAACGACCATGGGCGGTCATTTTGACCGCCACGGTTTTTTAACTCTATATTGTGTCAAGATAAATACCCAGTTGAGATATTAATGCATTACATGTGTTAGTGTGTCTGTTATGAAACTAGCTGACACCAAAATTAACATGTTCACAACTTTAATACTATTTTTAAACAATTTAAAATGGCCGCTGCCCAGCGCCTGTAAATCCTGCAGCGCCTCGGTGGTAGTCATGGTGCGTCTGTACCCAGACATGTTGGACGTAATCACACATCAAGTGTAGACTATTTGTCTGCACTAGAGGGCGCTAGTGTGTTTCTAGGACAGGAAATGGCGCGACCAACACGCGTCATAGATACTGACGTGACGCGCACGATCGTCATTTTGACCGCCCATGGTCGTTTTAGGTAGATTTTATCATAACTTTCTGCAACTCGTTTTAATGCAAACATGTGCAATTGTAGGAGCACTGAGGGAGCGGCGGGTCTGTATCTCTTCTTTTTTCTTCTTCTTTTCACAAAGTTATTCAACTTTAAACAGCCAAACCGTCAGAATGGCGGCCTTAAGGGTGCACGCTCACACACTGTGAGAAAAAAGGAAACTTCCTACGCGCAATGCAAATGCGCCTTTACGCGTTACTCTGCATGTCCAGCATGTGGCGCAGCGCGGCTGCAGCTGTGGAGGAAGCTGCGGTGAGTGACGGGCTGCACGGGTCCGGTGCACCATGGGAAGTGGGATACAGAACCCAACGAGATGAGCTCATGTGAGTCGTCTATCAGTCAGCAGAGAGCCCGCGAGGGGAGCCGAAGCGGGCGCCAGCCTGTTACGGCTGCGTCACCGTGAAGTACTCGCCGCACCACTCAACATGCTGCTTTTCCATGAATCACGAGGCCTCCATTTCCTGCATTGTAGTTCGTGACGGATCTCTCCGCGAGGATAATTACAGCCTCTCCAGTTCAGCGCTCCTGCAGCCATTTCCGGCCCCACGGAACCAGGCCTTGCTGAGTCCATTTATCATCCCGCTACCACAGCGCTGTTCTCTGCATCCAGGCCCGGGTCTGGAAGAGTGCGGAGGGGGAACGGCGGGCCAACAACAATACCAGCGGTCACGCAGGCGGCCATCGTCTCATTAGCTCTGCATGTCACAGGTTTGAGAACAAGTATTGTTAACGCTCTCGTTACCTCCACGTCGACTGGAAGGAAGTGGACCCATCAGGGCCAGCCGTTCCCGTCCGACATCACAAATAAATTCCAATTTCAGTCCAAACCAAAACCAACATTCAACATTTCAGCAGAAGTGTTGTGTGTGTGTGTGTGTGTGTGTGTGTGTGCGTGTGTGCGTGTGTGTGTGTGCGTGCGTGCGTGCGTGCGTGTGTGTGCGGTGAAATCGAGGAGCAGCCGGAACCGCCGCGTGTAGCTGGGTCGACTGGCTTACGACATGTGTGTGGCTTGGTTTTGTAATAGTGTAGCGTTGTAACGTGTTGTGTGTTGCTGGACTGGCGAATTAGCGGGGAGACACGTGTGTGAGTCTGTCACGGGGACGTGCGCCGCTGCCAGGCGTGTGACGGACCTACACGTGTGTGTGGGGAAACGTGTTGTGCCTCTCCCGACTCTCCTTCGCTTTACTTTATGGATATAATTTCCCAGACATTTAATTAAATGATACGACGCCTCATTAAAAACGGGCCCTCGTGCACCTCGTGAACCTTTTTTAAGACGCAGCTCATCACGTGCACGTCGTCAGAGAGGACGGGCACGTGGGTGGAGTGAAACGTGCAAGCGCCATGTTGGACCACATACAGGAAGTGGTCCGTGCTAACAGTTAGCATGGGGTACGTTTGACAGGTTGTCCCTCTGTGGGACCGGGGACAGTCAGGAACCACGTGGTGTGGTGTCCTTCCGCTCGTGGACTTGCGTACACAAAAGAAACGACGTTTGCAGCACAAAAGACAAAACCACACACGAAAACATACAAAACCAGAGAGAACAAAGCAGCACACACACACACACACACACACACTCACAGAGTTAACAACACAGTCCACAAATTCCACTGTGCAGAGAAGAGCGGCTCGCGTGGCGGGAAAATGTGGAACCGGAAGTGGAAAGTGATGAGGGTCATGGCGACGGATCCTGACAGGCCTGAACAGGGCAGATGAGGAGGAGAGGCCCCACAGACCACTCGCTTTTCTTTCTTACGGTTTCGTTTTGTTTTAACTTTTAACTTTTCACTGTTAAATGGTTTTAAATGACACAGTTACATCCGGTGGGTGCGACGTTTCAGCCAAAGTTAAAGTTAACGTCACACCTGCAATGGCAGAAATCTAATTCCCCTCTTTCATTTTGTTTTAATATCCTGTTGTGGAGTTAGAAAACAACGAGACAGGAGACGTGAGAGTAGACGTAGTCGAGGTAGTTTATTAGCTCCAACTTAGCACGTCATACATTCGACAACGACACCGAACTGACTCTCAACCGGAAGCGGAAGTGCATTATCTGACCCCTCGCCTCTTCCCTTAAAGGTACACCGTCCTCTTAGGTGAATGTATCTCATTATATAGATGTGGGTCACCACACTGTGTCTGTTTGTTTATTACAAAATATTGTGTCTTTGTGTTTATTACAATATCTTGTGTCTGTGTGTTTATTACAATATCTTGTGTCTGTGTGTTTATTACAATATCTTGTGTCTGTGTGTTTATTACAATATCTTGTGTCTGTGTGTTTATTACAATATCTTGTGTCTGTGTGTTTATTACAATATCTTGTGTCTGTTTATTTATTACAATATCTTGTGTCTGTGTGTTTATTACAATATCTTGTGTCTGTGTGTTTATTACAATATCTTGTGTCTGTGTGTTTATTACAATATCTTGTGTCTGTGTGTTTATTTGCTATTTTTTTGAATGAATCCTCTGAAGTGGAACGATCGTACCTTTTTTCATTTAAAAATGTTAAGTTCAGAAACTATTTCATTCCATTTGTTTCATATTCGTGAAAGAATGTTTACCTGCACAGGTCCTGACAAACACACAAACAAACACACAAACAAACAAACAATAACTAGAACTTGCATTATAATGAGCTCTCTCCATATCACGTGGATGCATAGTGTTTCCATGTGCAGTGTTTCAGTCCTGCAAGTCCTGCAAGTCCTGTTAGTTCTGCAAGTCCTGCAAGTCCTGCAAGTTCTGCAAGTCCTGTTAGTTCTGCCAGTCCTGCAAGTCCTGCAAGTCCTGTGAGTCCTGTGAGTCCTGTAAATCCTGCAAGTCCTGCAAGTCCCTGTAAATCCTGTAAGTCCTGCAAGTCCCTGTAAATCCTGTAAGTCCTGCAAGTCCCTGTAAGTCCTGTAAGTCCTGCAAGTCCTGCAAGTCCCCATAAGTCCTGTGAATCATGTCAATCCTGCATGTCCCTGTAAGTCCTGCAAGTCCTGCAAGTCCCTGTAAATCCTGTAAGTCCTGCAAGTCCCTGCAAGTCCCTGTAAGTCCTGCAAGTCCTGCAAGTCCCTGTAAATCCTGTAAGTCCTGTGAGTCATGTAAGTCCTGCAAGTCCTGTAACTCCTGTAAGTCCCGTAAGTCCTGCAAGTCTCGGTAAGTCCTGTAAGTCCTGCAAGTCCCTGTAAGTCCTGTAAGCGTCGTTACTGATGTGAAACGATCCACTCTGTCTCTCCCCGCCTCCAAGTCTGTGAACCTATATTTTATCACGCTCACTGTCCGACTTTGTTTTCATTCTCACTTAGATTTCACTTCAAAAGCGTTTATTTTGGGTCTTGATGTAAACGAGGGCTGGACCAGAGCCCTGGCCTTGATGGTCCAGCCCCATAAACGTGGTGACTGGTCTTATCGTGTTTCCTGGGCAGTATCTGTGTCCGGTCTTCCTGCGGAGAGATAACTCAAAACATGTTCCCTGGGATCTCGCGCTCCGGCCCGGCCGTTATTTATTGATTAAACAGGGCCTTCGTTTGGACGGGGGGGGGGGGGGCTGGTGCACGGATCAGGTATCAGTCGACCCGGGTCAAGCCAGGAACATGGAAGAGACACTTTCCAGGTCAGCAGGAGGGGAATAACGCCAGTCAGCTGGCGAGACAGACATCTCGGTCGGGACCAGATGCTACACACCACGACCAAGAGCTCGACAAATGAGAGAGGTTACACACTCAGCACACACACACACACACACACACACACACACACACACACACACACACACACACACACACACACACACACACACACATATATATACATACACACACTCAACACACACTGAGCCGGGCAGTGTGCACTAGTGTGTTAACCCTGAACACACACTCAACACACACTGTATGGTGAGCCGGACGGTGTGTACTGTTATAAGTGTGTTAACTCTGAACACAACACTCAACACAGTGTTGTGTTAAGTGTGTTAACTCTGAATATGAGCCGAAAAGACAATCAACATTGGTGTAAAACTGCTAATGGAGGTGGCCGTCACCCAGGGCTGCATAAAAAGACTGGAGGGCCAAGATTTTACACTGTAAATACACACACACACACACACACACACACACACACACACACACACACACACACACACACGTACACACACACACACACACACACGCGCGCACACACACCCGCGCGCACAGACACACATGTACATGAAATAAAACGAAACATGGTGTCCCTCAGCCCTCAGTGGTGCATTACAAAGACAAAAACACAAAACCTGCAAGAACTTCAACAACACACATATCCAAACTAACACACATATCCAAACTAACACACATATCCACACTAACACACATATCTAAACTAACACACATATCCAAACTAACACACACATCCAAACTAACACACATATCCACACTAACACACATATCCAAACTAACACACATATCCAAACTAACACACATATCCACACTAACACACATATCTAAACTAACACACATATCCAGACTAACACACATATCCACACTAACACACATATCTAAACTAACACACATATCTAAACTAACACACATATCTAAACTAACACACATATCCAAACTAGCACACATATCCAAACTAACACACATATCCACACTAACACACATATCCAAACTAACACACATATCCAAACTAACACACATATCCAAACTAGCACACATATCCAAACTAACACACATATCCACACTAACACACATATCTAAACTAACACACATATCCACACTAACACACATATCCACACTAACACACATATCCAAACTAACACACATATCTAAACCAACACACATATCCACACTAACACATATATCCACATTAACACACATATCCAACCTAACACACATATCCAAACTAACACACATATCCAAACTAACACACATATCCAAACTAACACACATATCTAAACTGACACACATATCTAAACTAACACACATATCCACACTAACACATATATCCACATTAACACACATATCCAACCTAACACACATATCCAAACTCACACATATCCAAACTAACACACATATCCAAACTAACACACATATCCAAACTAACACACATATCCACACTAACACACATATCTAAACTAACACACATATCCACACCGACACACATATCCAAACTAACACACCTATCTAAACTAACACACATATCCACACTAACACACATATCCAAACTAACACACATATCTAAACTAACACACATATCCACACTAACACACATATCCAAACTAACACACATATCCAAACTAACACACATATCCAAACTAACACACATATCTAAACTAACACACATATCCACACTAACACACATATCTAAACTAACACACATATCCACACTAACACACATATCCAAACTAACACACATATCTAAACTAACACACATATCTAAACTAACACACATATCCAAACCAACACACATATCTAAACTAACGCACATATCTAAACTAACACACATATCCACACTAACACATATATCCACACTAACACACATATCTAAACTAACGCACATATCTGAACTAACACACATATCCAAACCAACACACATATCTAAACTAACACACATATCCACACTAACACACATATCCAAACCAACACACATATCTAAACTGACACACATATCTAAACTAACACACATATCCAAACTAACACACATATCCAAACTAACACACATATTAAACTAACACACATATCTAAACTAACACACATATCCACACCGACACACATATCCAAACTAACACACCTATCTAAACTAACACACATATCCACACTAACACACATATCCAAACTAACACACATATCTAAACTAACACACATATCCAAACTAACACACATATCCAAACCAACACACATATCCACACTAACACATATATCCACATTAACACACATATCCAACCTAACACACATATCCAAACTAACACACATATCCAAACTAACACACATATCCAAACTAACACACATATCCAAACTAACACACATATCCACACTAACACACATATCCACACTAACACACATATCCACATTAACACACATATCCAAACTAACACACATATCCACACTAACACACATATCCAAACTAACACACATATCCAAACTAACACACATATCCAAACTAACACACATATCTAAACTAACACACATATCCACACTAACACACATATCTAAACTAACACACATATCCACACTAACACATATATCCACACTAACACACATATCTAAACTAACACACATATCCACACTAACACATATATCCACACTAACACACATATCTAAACTAACACACATATCTAAACTAACACACATATCCAAACCAACACACATATCTAAACTAACACACATATCCACACTAACACACATATCCAAACTAACACACATATCTAAACTGACACACATATCTAAACTAACACACATATCCAAACTAACACACATATCCAAACTAACACAAATATTAAACTAACACACATATCCAAACTAACACACATATCCAAACTAACACACATATTAAACTAACACACATATCCAAACCAACACACATATCTAAACTAACACACATATCCACACTAACACACATATCCAAACTAACACACATATCTAAACTGACACACATATCTAAACTAACACACATATCCAAACTAACACACATATCCACACTAACACACATATCCAAACTAACACACATATCTAAACTATCACACATATCCAAACTAACACACATATCCAAACTAACACACATATCAAAACTAACACACATATCCACACTAACACATATATCCAAACTAACACACATATCTAAACTAACACACATATCCAAACTAACACACATATCCACACTAACACATATATCCACACTAACACACATATCCAAACTAACACACATATCCAAACTAACACACATATCTAAACTAACACACATATCCAAACTACAGAGGTGGAAAGTAACGAAATACATTTACTCACGTTACTGTATTGAATACTTTTTTTGTGTATTTTGTATTTTTTAAGTACAATTTAAAATCGGTATTTTGTATTTTACTTGAGTACGTTTTGACTCAAGTATTGTACTTAGTTACTTTATAAATCCTATCCGTTACTGAGTAAAAACAACAATTCAACCTACAGGGGAAAAATACGCGCCAGAACCATAGACAGTAAACCAATGGCCAGAACCAACAGTGACAAATGATGATGTGATTAGCACTGGCGCGTGAACATAGAGGGCGCGCGCGGACAAGCTAGGTTAGTGGGCGCGAAGTTTTTAGTTTCTAGTGCTAGAATGGAGGTCGACAAAGCAGGCACGGCCAGCGGTCGCGGTCCAGAAGACCTGGACCTAGAAATAATAGATGAAGCTCAAGCTGAAACATCGAAGTCTGTAGAACTAGATGCAGAAAAAAATCCTTGGCCACATTTGGAAGATTTCTTTTTGCTCAAGCGTAGGAAAGGCAACAGCATCATCATGCAGTGCAAGATGTGCCTCCCAGCAGTGAAGCACCTGTCTGCTTTCAACAACTCCACTTCACATCTGCAGAAGCATGTTTTGGTAAGTATTTCTGCTGTCTCATTAGTAGTTTTATTTAATATAGCCAACCCAGGCTCACCCCATTTCGTGGGCATTTTTATGCTAGCACCTGCAACCATTGACAGTAGAAGAAACCCACAGCTAGCCAGCACATTCTAATTAGCTGCTATGCTAACATAATCAAATGTGACACATCATTAAGTACCAAATGAACTCGCTCCAGCTGACAATCCGCATGTTTATCGTACTTCAAATAGATACAAAACGCGTAATGTATATTTGCAGTCTGTTTAAGTCTTTAGGACATTGGCTAAGTTTGCATAACAGCTAGCCCCTGGTACTTGAGTGTGTAAAGGCTAGCTGTTAGTTGCTAGTAGTCTTGAGTGGACTCGGGGAAATTAGCCTTGGTTAAATTTAGCTGCTATGAATAGTCGGTCGAAATTGCCACGGGTTTCAATTTGATTGTGTCTTTGAATTTACAGTCAAATCAAATGTATCAACTGTGTTAACAGAGAGGGTTGTAGTGTGAGGCACTTTGCCTAACCAACATTACAGGGCACTCAGCGCTCCTCCACTATAGGCGGGGAGCTAAGGGGCCTTACCGTGCACCCTCCTTACAATCGAACGAAACCAACTTTTTTTAAAAACGTCTGACCATGCTGAACATGTTAACAAATGTTAACATTGAAAATTTTGGGTTGCATTTCATGTTTCAGGTACTCAATGCATTTCAATGTATTTCCCTCCATTGGAAATGCATTACAATTACAGGAACATGACTCTCCATGAGCAAGGGGAAAGTGTGACATCTGTCTTTGCAAGTTTACTCACATCTAGTGATAAATGTATGGTTTTAGTGGTATTATTGGCTTTCTCTAAATAATAAAGGCCAAAATGTAAAGTCTTTCTACTCGATTTACAAGGCAAATCAAGTAGAAAGACTTTAAATTTTGGTCTCTACTATTATGGAAAGCCAATAATACCACTGAAACCATACATTTTCCAAAAGCTTGTGTCTTCTAGATGTGATTAAACATGCAGAGACAGATGTCACACCTTCCCCTTGCTCGTGGAGAGCCAATGGAGGGAAATACATTGAAATGCATTGAGTACCTGAAACATGACGTGCAACCCAACATTTTCAATGTTAACATTTGTTAACATTTTCAGCATGGTCAGACCTTTCAAAAAAAGTTGGTTTCGTTCGATTGTAAGGAGGGTGCACGCCTGCACGGTAAGGCCTCGTAGCTCCCCGCCTACTAGGCAGACCCAGAAAAGATTGTTTTGACTCCTTCATATCGACGACAAGGGATTAGATCACTAGTAGGCGATTGTTGCTCTGTGTGCATGCAAGCAGCTATGATGATTACACATGCATTGATATGTCTCCTTCCTCTGTATCATAATACTGGTAGGCTATAGAAACACATTGGCTTTTGATGTTGATTTGAAATCTCAATTTTAGCATTCAAATCCAAATCATTGATTTTGTTGGGAAGGGTGCAGCATTGTAATGCCCTCTGGATTGTGGCATATTGTGCTTAATACAATGTAGTAGACAAAATGTGATGACTAAAGAAATAGAAAACTTTTATTTATCAAAGTTTTAATTTCAGTGTGTTTAATAAGCACCACATTGATTCCTCTACTGATAATACCCTTTTTTTTTCACAGAGGAAACATCCATTGACACAGTTGGCTTTTAGCCGAGCAAAGCCAGGGAAGTGAACCTACCAAGCAAATCCACCAAGTCCAAGCAAGCAAACAAATATAAAAGATGCCATGACAGTGGCAACCGCCGTGTGCCACAAGGCACGATCGACAAGATCATCATTAGGCTAATATGTGAGGGCCTTCATACATTTAATTTGGTTGAACAACCTGCGTTCAAAGAACTTTTGACAACGCTAAATCCACAATGCAAGGTCATTTCCAGGCCCACTGTCCGGACAAGATTAGAGGCATCTGCCATTCAGATGAAGAAGAATGTCATGTCCCATCTCAGTCAAGTGAGCTACGTTGCCACCACTACAGATTGTTGGACTGCACACCAGCAAAGTTTTATTGGGGTGACGGGTCATTGGGTGGATGAAGAAACCTTTGAGAGGAGATCAGCTGCGCTTGCATGTAAGAGGTTAAGAGGGTCCCACACCTTTGATGTCCTTGCAGGGGCACTTGACGACATACACTGTCAGTATAGAATTAGGGGCAAAGTGGTGAGAACCACAACAGATAGTGGCTCAAATTTCGTTAAAGCGTTTAGTGTCTTCGGAGAACAGAGCCAGTCTGAGGATGCAGAATCAGATGCTGAGTCGGACAGAGATTCAATTGATGATGAGCCCACAGCCAACTACCTGGACCCATTCAGCATCCTGGAGCAAGATAATGGCCTGGAGTACCAACTTCCTACACACCGAAGGTGTGCATGCCATCTTCTCAACTTAGTTGCCACAACAGATGCTGAGATAGCAGAAAAGAAGATGGACACATACAAGAGACTATCACACACAGCCTTTGGGAAATGTCAAGCCATGTGGAACAATACGGGTCGTTCATACATGGCAGCAGAAGTTGTGGAAGATCATTGCCGACTCCAGCTCATCCGACCAAATCAAACGCGGTGGAATTCAACATTCATGGCTGTGGAGAGAATCATACGGATCATACAACCGAAAGGGGAGGAGGCAATCAGGAATATTTGTGAAGAATTCAAATTGAAAACGTAAGTTTTAATTTGCATTTCAACAGTATGAAAGTGTGAATGTGTGTTTACATACTTGAAACTTAACTTTTCCTGCTTGATTTCCTAACAATTGTTTGTATTCTATTTATGCCAGGCTGACTCAAGCAGAAATTGCTTTCCTGACTGATTACTGCTCGGTGATGAAACCTCTGGTAAAGGCCTTGAACATACTTCAGTCAGAGACCAACACACACTTAGAGTGGCTTCTCCCAGTGATATGTCAGCTACAAGCAAAACTCAAAAGGCAGGAGACCTCATCCAAGATGTGTCTACCACTCATCAAAGCCATTCAGGATGGTGTCCAAAAGCGTTTTGGTGAGATGATGATGGACCCAGAACTGATTGCGGCAGCAATACTTCTACCGAAGTTCAAGACCACCTGGACAGAGAGGCCTGATGTCATAGAAACAGGTATGATTGCATCTTATAATAAACTGCTTTTCATCAGTTTATTGGAGATCTACTTTGTTTTATACTCAATACAATGTGGTCAGTGCTATAAGGCATTATGCATTATGGTGCACTCTTGGTAAATTAATCAAGTCTTAATTGTCAGAAATGTGTTGTTTGTCACTCGACAGGTCTGGCTTATGTCAGACAACACCTTGACCAGATGGCAGAGGTGGAAGTGGAGCAAGTTGGACAACATTCCTCAGATGAAGATGATTTCTTCTCCTCAATGAAGTCCAGAAGGTCAGAAGGTACAGGGGAGTTGGAAGGGTACCTAGCCTGTATCCCAAACGATATGGATCTGTTAAACTCCTTTCCAAATTTAAAAAAACTCTCTCTGAAACTCAACACTGGCCTGCCTGCTTCAGCTGCCTGCGAGCGGCTTTTCAGTTGTGCTGGATTACTGTTCACTGCAAAGCGAGCAAGGATGAGCTCAACTAACTTTGAAAATCAGCTGCTGCTTAAACTGAACAAGAAGTTTGTAGACTAGGTTATAGGTAATTTAGGGTGTCACAAAACTAGTGGCCTTGATTTGCAATATTCCTCTCTGGAATATTGCTGCTCTTTTATGTTAGTTCCTTTAATTTTGTAACACTTGTGAGCGTCATCATGTGGACATTACTTTGTAGTTTGTACCTCTCTGAGAGAGAGAGACAGAGAGAGAAAGTAGGTGTGCACAAGCCTGTTTAATGTTTTTACCACTAAATGGATGAGCTCAATTAACTTTGAAAATCAGCAGCTGCTTAAACTGAACAAGAAGTTTGTAGACTAGGTTATAGGTGATTCAGGGTGTCACAAAACTAGCGGCCTTGATTTGCAGTATAACAGCTGTTGCTGTTGGTGTTGACATGTATGTTGATGTAATTACACTTACATTTGTGTAGGTATTCTTTGTTGTTATCGCACTTACACACACATGCCCTCTATAGCGCTCCTGCAGCTGTGGAGATGGCATTAACGCATTCTCATTCTCTGACGGTTAACAAACACACACACACACACACACACACAAGCATGTCTCCTCTGGAATATTGCTGCTCCTTTATGTCAGTTTGACTTTGTAGCAACACTTATGAGCGTCATCATGTGGGCATTACTTTGTACTTTTTACCTGTGTGTGTGTGAGAGAGAGAGAGGGTGAGAGGGAGAGAGAGGGAGAGTGTGTGCGTGTGAGAGGGAGAAAACGTGAGAGTAAGCATGTTTAATGTTGTACCACTAAATGGATGAGCTCAACTAACTTTAAGATGCTACTTAAACTGAACAAGAAGTTCAGTTGTTGTGAAGTTGTTGTTATTGCGCTTACATTTGCTACACTTGTTCTTTAATTAAAAACAAAATAGTTATGGATTTCTGACCCCTTGTCCTATTTTTACTACCCTCACACCCCACACAAAGAAAGTAACTAAGTAACTTTTACTTAAAGTACATTTCAAATGAACTACTTTTTACTTTTACTTGAGTACATTTTCAGATGAGTACTTTTACTTCTACTTGAGTAATATTTCATCAAAGTATTGGTACTTTTACTTGAGTACAATATTTTTGTACTTTTTCCACCTCTGCCAAACTAACACACATATCTAAACTAACACACATATCCACACTAACACATATATCCACACTAACACACATATCTAAACTAACACATATATCCAAACTAACACACATATCCACATTAACACACATATCTAAACTGACACACATATCTAAAGTAACACACATATCCAAACTAACACACATATCTAAACTAACACACATATCCACACTAACACACATATCTACACTAACACACATATCTAAACTAACACATATATCCAAACTAACACACATATCCACATTAACACACATATCTAAACTGACACACATATCTAAAGTAACACACATATCTACACTAACACACATATCTAAACAAACACACATACCTAAAGTAACACACATATCCAAACTAACACACATATCTAAAGTAACACACATATCTACACTAACACACATATCTAAACTAACACACATATCTAAACTAACACACATATCCAAACTAGCACACATATCCAAACTAACACACATATCCAAACTAACACACATATCCACACTAAAACACATATCCAAGCTAGCACACAAATCTAAACTAACACACATATCCAAACTAACACACATCCAAACTAACACACATATCTAAAGTAACACACATATCTACACTAACACACATATCTAAACTAACACACATATCCAAACTAGCACACATATCTAAACTAGCACACATATCTAAACTAACACACATATCCAAACTAACACACATATCTAAACTAACACACATATCCACACTAACACACATATCCACACTAACACAGATATCCACACTAACACACATATCTAAACTAACACACATATCCACACTAACACACATATCCACACTAACACAGATATCCACGCTAACACACATATCCACACTAACACACATATCCACACTAACACACATATCCACACTAACACACATATCCACACTAACACACATATCTAAACTATCACACATATCCAAACTAACACACATATCTAAACTAACACACATATCCACACTAACACACATATCTACACTAACACACATATCTAAACTAACACATATATCCAAACTAACACACATATCCACATTAACACACATATCTAAACTGACACACATATCTAAAGTAACACACATATCTACACTAACACACATATCTAAACAAACACACATACCTAAAGTAACACACATATCCAAACTAACACACATATCTAAAGTAACACACATATCTACACTAACACACATATCTAAACTAACACACATATCTAAACTAACACACATATCCAAACTAGCACACATATCCAAACTAACACACATATCCAAACTAACACACATATCCACACTAAAACACATATCCAAGCTAGCACACAAATCTAAACTAACACACATATCCAAACTAACACACATATCCAAACTAACACACATATCTAAAGTAACACACATATCTACACTAACACACATATCTAAACTAACACACATATCTAAACTAACACACATATCCAAACTAGCACACATATCTAAACTAGCACACATATCTAAACTAACACACATATCCAAACTAACACACATATCTAAACTAACACACATATCCACACTAACACACATATCCACACTAACACAGATATCCACACTAACACACATATCTAAACTAACACACATATCCACACTAACACACATATCCACACTAACACACATATCTAAACTAACACACATATCCACACTAACACACATATCTACACTAACACACATATCTAAATTGACACACATATCTACACTAACACACATATCTAAATTGACACACATATCTAAACTAACACATATATCCAAACTAACACACATATCCACACTAACACACATATCTACACTAACACACATATCTAAATTGACACACATATCTACACTAACACACATATCTAAACTAACACACATATCTAAACTGACACACATATCTAAAGTAACACACATATCTAAACTAAAAAAATAAAGAAATAAAAATAGAAACCACTGTCCAGGAGAACGAACGCCCGCCAGGATGACTGCCGGAACTGGCGGTCTGCATGGGCTAGCAGCTAGCTTAGCCTGCCCCGCTTCTGCGTCCCCCCAGACCGCCCTCGGTGCTTCCTCCTGGGGAGCAGCTTCAGGCAGGGTCTTGGTCTCTGGGCCTACAGGACGCAACAGACCAGGCTCTCCCAGCTGATCCAGCTCCAGCTCTCCCAGCTGATCCAGCTCCAGTTCTCCCAGCTGATCCAGCTCCAGCTCTCCCAGCTGATCCAGCTCCAGCTCTCCCAGCTGATCCAGCTTCAGCTCTCCCAGCTGATCCAGCTCCAGCTCTCCCAGCTGATCCAGCACCAGCTCTCCCAGCTGATCCAGCACCAGCTCTCCCAGCTGATCCAGCTCCAGCTCTCCCAGCTGATCCAGCTCCAGTTCTCCCAGCTGATCCAGCTCCAGCTCTCCCAGCTGATCCAGCACCAGCTCTCCCAGCTGATCCAGCTCCAGCTCTCCCAGCCATCACACGAAGACAAACTTAGATGCAGATGTGGACAAAGACACTGCATGGACGGGACTTGGTGAGGCCTCTTAGACTGATCGAGCGATCAATATGTGTTATTAACCATTAGCCGGCGTTCTGTTCCGTCTCTCTGGACTGCAGTGAATGTGGCTATCTGACGTCATCAGCATGTATGTCTATATACTGAACGTGTCTTAAGACTCTTTTCTAAGGGGATTCATTTTCCTAGTCAGACCTCCTGTATTGTCTCGTTACCTCGGTCTGGACTACGCGTGTGAAAGCAACAAAACATTGCATTTGGTAGCAGTGTAACTTAAACACGCCCGACAAGACCGCAAGATAACTGTAACTATAACTCGGATGAGGGTCACGATGAGGACAAACTGTCATGGCCGGCCAGCGGCGGCCATCATACCAGCTCCAGCCAAGGCAGCAGGAGAGGGGCAGCAAGAGGAGAAGCGGGATGAGAACACGGCACGAGGACGGAGAGGTGGAGGAGGTAAGCGTCATTCACCCCTTCCCGTTAATGAGGACGTGCGTCCACAGAGGAACCTTCCGTCAGCCTTTTTAATCCAGCTCTCTTCCCTGTCCTCTGCAGGGCAGGACGGGACACGACACGTCCCTCACCTCCTGAGCCACACCACTGACTCAGCAGATCTGAGATGGGTCCTGGCGCCTTTATCCCCAGTCCCAGACACATGCAACAAGTGGGTCTGGATTCGGCGCATTAACCCGCTTTAGTGTCGTCTATATCTCATCGCCGGGCCCGGCACATCTCTGCCACCTGCCACCTGGCGGTTCCTCAGCCCACTGCCCGCATTAAGTGAGGGTCTTCCGGGCGTAATTCTGCCTCTGTGAGCTGGAGCCCGGCGTGGTTATGAACTGGATGTGGTGCGATACACGTTAGTATGGAGTCCTCAAATGTCCGGATGTGAATTCTGCTGCATGTATGAAGAAACCTCAGCAGAAGGCCTTTGGGACCAGGGGACCGGTGGGTGTTGGGTGCGAGAGTCTAGCGGTGGATTACCACAACACCCTTTAGCACTGAGGCCTCCAGGTGGCGTAGCGGTCTATTCCGTTGCCTACCAACACGGGGATCGCCGGTTCGAATCCCTGTGTTACCTCCGGCTTGGTCGGGCGTCCCTACAGACACAATTGTCCGTGTCTGCGGGTGGGTATGTTTCCTGGTTGCTGCACTAGCGCCTCCTCTGGTCGGTCAGGGCGCCTGACTTTGTGATTCTTCAGAGACGTACGAAGTGTGATGATGGTGCTAAAAGGCCACATGTCACAAACTACACACCGTCTTCGTGTGCCTGCTTGCAAAGCTCGTTGCTGAAGAACATCACAGAGCAGGAAGAGGGTCCACTGGGCTCTGCCAGACCTGACCCCTGTTTGTTCTGGACGTCTAATCCCCGTTAACAGACGGCTGACCAGAGTCAGCTCCCAGCAACAACTGTGAAGACTGCTAGCATGAACACTGTTAGCATGGTGGGCCAGAAGACCACATGGATGTTGTTGCTTCAGCCCACGGTACCCTGGTCAGAGTGGTTACTGTCTCTGGTGGTTTATGGGGTTTTTATGTTTTGGTGTTTTTGTACCGTGTTCAAGAGCTTTAGTCAGTCTCCCTGGAATCTGTACTCACTGGACCCAGAAGGAAACGGTTTGATTTTGCCAGGAGAAACCTCATGTCTGCTTGTCCCTCTGCACAGCACAGAGCGTCATGTTGAACTGCTGGGATCAGGAACGACTACGTCAGAGGGACAGATCAGGTTGGACGGTGTGGAGACAAAGCAAGAGAGACAAGATGGAGATGGTTTGGACATGTGTGGAGGAGAGATGCTGGGTATACTGGGAGAAGGATGCTGAATATGGAGCTGCCAGGGAAGAGGAGAAGAGGAAGGCCAAAGAGGAGGTTTATGGAGGTGGTGAGGGAGGACATGCAGGTGGCTGGTGTGACAGAGGAAGATGCAGAGGACAGGAAGACATGGAAACGGATGATCCGCTGTGGCGCCCCCTAACGGGAGCAGCCGGAAGTAGTAGTAGTAGTAGTAGTGGTAGTAGTAGTAGTAGTAGCAGTAGTAGTAGTAATAGCAGTAGTAGTAGCAGTAGTAGTAGTAGTTGTAGTAGTAGTAGTAGTAGTAGTAGTAATAGCAGTAGTAGTAGCAGTAGTAGTAGTAGTAGTAGTAGTAGTAGTGGTAGTAGTGGTAGTAGTAGTAATAGCAGTAGTAGTAGCAGTAGTAGTGTAGTAGTAGTAGTAGTAGTAGGAGTAGTAATAGCAGTAGTAGTAGCAGTAGTAGTAGTAGCAGTAGTGGTAGTAGCAGTAGCAGTAGTAGTAGTAGTAGTAGTAGTAGTAGTAGCAGTAGTAGTAGTAGTAGCAGTAGTAGCAGTAGCAGTAGTAGTAGTAGTAGTAGTGGTAGTAGTAGTAGTAGTAGTAGTGTAGTAATAGCAGTAGTAGTAGCAGTAGTAGTAGTAGTAGTAGCGGTAGTAGAAGTAGCAGTAGTAGTAGAGTTTTCTCCCAACCGGTCCCAGGAACTGAACCGGAACAGCTCTCAGCTTGGCCTGCTGCTGGTGGAGGAAGGCCTCTGACCTTCTGGCGCCCTCCATCATCATCATCATCCTCCATCCATCTCTTTCTGGATGTGTCTGCAGTGACACTTCCCAAGCTAAGTCGATGACGCACCTCTGCAGACTGGTCTGCCCCCCCCCCCTCCCCGTCAGTGTGTGTGTGTGACGGCAGGACTCATCAGGTGTGCTGCTGTGTGCGTGCAGCAGATATGCTTTGCTACGTCCGGCATCAGCACCACCCTCGCACATCCGCCTCTCGACTCACTCACACCGGCCGTGTCTCCCCAAAAGCAGCTTTTTCAGATGGATGCTGCTGTATTTCAGGTGACCTTCAGCAGACGTTTCAAGGGCTCCAGAACTGACCCGGCCTGCTGGGACCGGGTTTTGAAGAGACCGTCCTCCACCAGCGAACGACCGCGTACAAGCAGCTCAAGTTACATTTTAAAGTTAAGCGACCTCTAGCGGTCGTGTAAATAACGACAATCTGGTGTATTGGGTGCCTCGTCATCACATGACCTTTGACCTTCGTTACCAATCAAAATGCGACGAGCCAGGCAATGGGGGAGTGCAAGAAGTATTGATACTCTTGTAAGCTGTTTACTTCCTGTGACACCTTCACCTTGCATGGACACTTACAAAGTCCCGCGTCCTCAGACCAGGACTCCATAGTGAGCGGCGCTGCAGGGCAGCAACACACCACCCACGTGGTCGTGTGGGTCGGAGGACTTGTTGGTTCTGAACCAGACAACAGCCTCATAGCTGGTTTAAAGGGAAGGCGTAAGCCCCCGGTGCTGGAGCCTCTGCACACCCTGGGACTCTGCGTTGGGTTTCCTTTATGTGTACTGGGGTGTTGCGCGGCGAGGAGAAAGCACCGGACACGGGGGTTCCGAATTGTGGTCAACCTTACGAGTACCGGATGTCAAAGTCCAATGCAGACGTGTGTGAGGGGTTGTCGGTCCGTAGGTCCAGCCTTGCTGAAGACGTCCCGTGTGTGAGGGGTTGTCGGTCCGTAGGTCCAGTCTTGCTGAAGACGTCCCGTGTGTGAGGGGTGGTCGGTCCGTAGGTCCAGTCTTGCTGAAGACGTTCCGTGTGTGAGGGGTGGTCAGTCCGTAGGTCCAGTCTTGCTGAAGACGTCACGTGTGTGAGGGGTGGTCGGTCCGTAGGTCCAGTCTTGCTGAAGACGTCATATGTGTGAGGGCTTGTCGGTCCGTAGGTCCAGTCTTGCTGAAGACGTCACGTGTGTGAGGGGTGGTCGGTCCGTAGGTCCAGCATGGCTGAAGACGTCACGTGTGTGAGGGGTTGTCGGTCCGTAGGTCCAGCCTTGCTGAAGACGTCACGTGTGTGAGGGGTTGTCGGTCCGTAGGTCCAGCCTTGCTGAAGACGTCACGTGTGTGAGGGGTGGTCGGTCCGTAGGTCCAGTCTTGCTGAAGACGTCACGTGTGTGAGGGGACCGAGATAGGCCCCTCGAGGTGGCCCGCTGCAGAGCCAGGAACCCGAGTCTGTGTGCAGGATACCTCGTCTGAGCTGGACTCGAGCCTCTGCAGGTGTAGGCTATGACTCTCTCGGCTCCGCCCTGAACCAGGACGGCGCAAAGCCCCCCTCCCGGTGCATCAGTGTGAAGCCCAACAGGCGCGGTGTAATCCGGGTAGTCCAGACTGACCCAGAGCAACAAACCCAACAAGCAAACCAAACCGACGTCCCGTGGCTCGGGCTGTGAGGACTGCACGCGAGCCTCTGACCTGCCACGTGGGTCGTGGCTGAGTCTTTGTTCGGGGATGACCGGAAGTCCAGTACACTTGGTGTAACGGTCACATCCGTCCCCCTCGGAGCCGAGCAGGGCCGGCCGGTGCCGTCTCACTCAAATAAACAGATAAGGTGGAAGAAAGTAAAAGGGAGGTGGAGCTGGGTCCAGATCCCTGGTGTGGACGGGCTTTCTGACCTGTCTGGTTGTGCAGCACCACAGGAAAGGTGGAGGTGAAGAGATGATCTGCTCCAGTTACACCAGCTGCTCACCAGTCACCGTGTGCAGTCTCCCGTCCCCTGAGTGTGACGTGCTGTGGGAAGAGCGCTGTCAGATGACGACGACGCGGAACAAAACTCCTGAGACGCGGCGACGCTTTCAGAGACGTTGGACGTCGTTCCGCGGGTGATGACGTCAGTGTGTCGCCGTGGCGCGTGTTAGAATTGTTAACTTCTTCAGTTAAAGGTTGAGACGTTAACAGAGGTGTTAGCAGAAGCAGCTCTCTCCCCTCTTTTCCTCTTAGCGCAGGAGAGCTGAGGGAAAGGTCGCAGGACCGATCCCTGCAAAAGCAGCGCCGTAAACCCTAAACCACCTCCAGCACCACCTCCAGCACCACCTCCAGCACCATCGCCTCCACCACCTCCACCAGCACCTCCAGCACCAGCACCTCCAGCATAACCTCCACAGCACCTCCATCACCATCGCCTCCACCAGCACGTCCACAGCACCTCCATCACCATCACCTCCACCAGCACCTCCACCAGCATCTCCAGCAGCATCTCCTCCACCACCTCCACCAGCACCTCCAGCACCAGCACCTACAGCATAACCTCCACAGCACCTCCATCACCATCGCCTCCACCAGCACCTCCACCAGCATCTCCTCCACCACCTCCACCACCACCTCCACAGCACTTCCAGCAGCATATCCTCCACCACCTCCATAGCACTTCCAGCAGCATCTCATCCACCACCTCCACCAGCACCTCCGGCACCAGCACCTCCAGCATAACCTCCACAGCACCTCCATCACCATCACCTCCACCAGCACTTCCAGCAGCATCTCTTCCACCACCTCCACCACCACATCCAGCATCCCCTCCACAGCACCTCCAGCACCATCACCTCCACCAGCATCTCCAGCACCACCTCCAGCAGCACATCCACCAGCAGCACATCCACCAGCAGCACATCCACCAGCAGCACCTCCATCAGCATATATGTCAGCGTTGCCTTCCTCCAGTTCACCAAGTCGGCTCCAGCTCCTTAGAGAGGAGGAAGTCTGGCCCTGTGATGTACCATCACCCCATTGTTCTCTTGTAGTATGTCTGCCTGTAATTATGACTGGCTTTTATTCAAATAATTGAGTAGCCGGGAATTAACATAAAGGCTAATTTGTTTGATTATGTGTGGATTGGTGTAATTACGTAGCTAAATGGCGGCAGGTTAAGAAAATAATGAAGTGTAGGAAATGTGTTTAAGGAGTCAGGCGGAAGTGCAACGATGCACCTAGTGTTCATTAATGTGTTTGGGTTTTCTCTGCCTATCTCCCCCATTCATGCATAGCTTCCTAACCCGACCCCCACCTCCACCTCCACCTCTACCCCGTCACCCTACACACACGTTGTACCAAGCAGACATGCACACACAAATGCCTTAGACGTCTTAAACCAACCGTGTCATTATTCCTGCAGCACCCATGATGCAAAGTGCTGGAGAGTAATGGCGCCCCCTCCCTGACAGAAGCTGAAGCCTACTTGGACCTTTTTACAAATGGGGACATGAGCGAAGCAGGACTCTCGCGCCATGCGGCTCTACACTGAAGTCAAGGCCCATTTCCAGAAGGACTTTCCCGTCAGATAGACTCCTGGGAACCCCAGCTGATGTACGACTTAATGCAAGGTTTGTTTACGTACCACATGAGCAGCGAGTACAAAGTAGGGATAGACGAAGCTTTTTTGGAACCCCCCTCCCCCAACACACACACACACACACACACACACACACACACACTGATGTTTAACCTTACCACTGTCTGTCTGTCCAGTTTCTGCTCGTGAATTGTTTTCTCTCCGCCAAGTGACGTATCATGACGTCACTCGGCGGACAGAAGAACTACAGCCTGTTAACGGTTTCTAATATTGAAATCTACTGTCAAGACGCCGTCCCCACATAGCACACACATTTGGGCCTAATCTGGGGCACCGTTGCTACTCACGGCTCAGTCACGGCACTGGCAAGTGTTGTGTGGGCCAGACGTGGCCCAAATGCTATGAACAGCACATACTATGTGGGCCAGATGTGGCCCAAACCTGACCCAAGCGTGGCTGAGTTAAGGCAGCCACACTCACCCTGAGTCAGCGCTGTCATGCAAGGTCAAATGTGGGCCGCAAGAAAGCTGCAGATGTGGGCCGTAAGATAACTGCAGATGTGGGCCGTAAGATAACTGCAGATGTGGGCTGTAAGATAACTGCAGATGTGGGCTGCAAGATAACTGCAGATGTGGGCCGTAAGATAACTGCAGATGTGGACCGCAAGATAACTGCGGATGTGGACCGTAAGATAACTGCAGATGTGGGCCGTAAGATAACTGCAGATGTGGGCCGTAAGATAACTGCAGATGTGGGCTGCAAGATAACTGCAGATGTGGGCCGTAAGATAACTGCAGATGTGGGCCGTAAGATAACTGCAGATGTGGGCCGTAAGATAACTGCAGATGTGGGCCATATTTGGGCAAAAGATTCTTTGCTGTCTGCTGCAATTCTGCTGACGTGCCACAGCACCGGTGCAGAGGATGGACAATACACAAGCTAACGTGCAGCAGTGCATTCTGTTATATCTTATATTCTGGTAATACTTTTCTGTTCTCGGCTTGACTATCATAATGCACTTTATTCTGGGGTCAGCAAGGGCTTCCTCCACCGTCTGCACTTGGTACTGCACGCCGCTGCTCGGCTCATTACACGTCTCACCCAGTCTTGCCTCAACACCTACGGCTAAATTAACAGCTGCTATTGCTGAACTAGCTGATTTTAAGGCCTTACGCCACTCTCAAGCAGGGACTGCGGATGACCGACTGGATCAACTCTCAGAGCCCTTCTCCAGCCTTCGTCGGGAGGTGTCTGGGATTCTGCATCCACAACATCATGCTTGCGCAGCTGACTACGCCACCCGTCATGCCACCCACCACACACCACGTGGTGCCCACCTCCAGCGCAGCTCATCAGACTGTTGTGCCTCATCTCACCCATCCCGGCGACATCCTTCATCATGTGATGACCACTCTCCTCCTAGACGCCACACTTCTCCTGGGCGATGGCACACCTACTCTGTCCCTCACCAGCCTCCCGGCTATGATGACTCCTTCTTCTCCCCCACCTACTGCAAGGGTGAGTTTACCCACGGCCACCATCCTCTCACTGCCCACTACACATCCCCCAAGGCCTACCACGCTAATTCCGCTGGCCGCTCTCCTTCTCGGGAGCGCCAGTCTCGCCCTATAGAGCGCTCCTCCCATTCTAGTCATGCCACATACTGCCGTGGCCCTTGCTCACCCTCCCCCAGTCCTAACTACAAGCAACCCACATACTCAGACTCTCAGCTCACACCTCCACCGTGTTCAAATGCTGCAACTCAGACTGTTGACGTCTCTCAGCCATCCTTTCCTATACCTGTCCGACTGAGTGGAACATCGTAAAGCAACAACAGGCAGACCCAGACCTCACCGTGGTCTTGTCATGGATTACAGCCGGCCGACGACCATCATTATGGAAGGTACGAGGTGCCTCTGCCCGCCTCAGGAAAATGTGGTCCCAGTTCAGGCGCCCCAATGTGACCAATGGGCTGCTAGTGCGAGGCACACTCTCCCCTCAGGGGACAGATCAGGTAGTGATCCCGACATCACTCATCCCTGACATACTGCATCACATCCACGGCCATCCTGCTGCTGGTCACTCTGGCTTAGCCAAGACACTGGACAGGGCACAAGGCTCATTTTATTGGCCTCCTATGTCCTCTGTCCTCTTTCCAAACATTGCACCCAGTGTATAGCCTGCCAGTCACGGCGCTCCCCTGTGCCCCGTCCTCAAGCGCCTCTTGTCCCCATCTCCCCTGATCCAAGTTGTCGCTGCCGACATAACAGAATTGCCCATGTCAACCAAAGGACACCGTTATGTTCTAGTCATGATGGATTTATACACGAAGTTTGTCAACCTCTATCCCTTAAAAGACCAAACAGCTACATCTCTGAACAGTACAAACCACAGCATGGAGCTGCAGACACACTGCATTCTGGTCAAGGCCCACAGTTCGAGTCAGATCTTGTGAAACAGCTTTGCAATCTAGTGTCGAGTCACAAAACGCCCACCTCGCCCTGTATCCTGCACAGTGTGACGGAGCAGTGGAGCGTTACGGTGAAGCACTGAAAGAGGAGCTCTCCAAATACCTGCTGGGAGTTGGGCAAGAATGGGACGACCATCTTCCCCAGGATGCCCCGGCTGGTAACACAACCACACATACAAGCACAGGGTTCCCACCTTCCCTTTCAGCTCATGGACGTGAAGCTCGTATACCTCTGGGTAGTTTGCTTGCCTTACATTACACCGGAAAGACCTGTCAGATAGGTGGGAGGATGCCAACGTAGTTTCCCAGGGGATTTAAAGGGATGTCGTGGTCGACCGTATCAAAAGTGGACCTCGGGTCCAGCAGAATTAAAGCGGAGCAAGCAGCAGAGTCAGCGGTGAGCGGTGGTGAGCTGTTTCTGTGCCATGGATACAGAATCCTGGCTGAAATTGCTCGAAAATACTACAACTATTTATCTGTGTGATTAATTGAAAAGCAACAAACTTTTCTAAGATTTTAGATTAAAAAAATATAGATTTGAAGAAGAGCATGTTTCTTCAGGAGAAGAAGCATAGAACAGTTAGAGAGGGGATACAGGTAGAGAGGGGATACAGGTAGAGAGGGGATACGGGTAGAGAGGGGATACGGGTAGAGAGGGGATACGGGTAGAGAGGGGATACGGGTAGAGAGGGGATACAGGTAGAGAGGGGATACAGGTAGAGAGGGGATACAGGTAGAGAGGGTAGAGAGGGGATACAGGTAGAGAGGGGATACAGGTAGAGAGGGGATACAGGTAGCGAGGGGATACGGGTAGAGAGGGGTTACAGGTAGAGAGGGGTTACAGGTAGAGAGGGGATACAGGTGGAGAGGGGATACAGGTAGAGAGGGGATACAGGTAGAGAGGGGATACAGGTAGAGAGGGGATACGGGTAGAGAGAGGATACAGGTAGAGAGGGGATACAGGTAGAGAGGGGATACAGGTAGAGAGGGGATACGGGTAGAGAGGGGATACGGGTAGAGAGGGGATACGGGTAGAGAGGGGATACAGGTAGAGAGGGGATACGGGTAGAGAGGGGATACAGGTAGAGAGGGGATACGGGTAGAGAGGGGATACGGGTAGAGAGGGGATATGGGTAGAGAGGGGATACAGGTAGAGAGGAGATACAGGTAGAGAGGGGATACAGGTAGAGAGGGGATACGGGTAGAGAGGGGATACGGGTAGAGAGGGGATACAGGTAGAGAGGGGATACAGGTAGAGAAGGGATACAGGTAGAGGGTAGAGAGGGGATACAGGTAGAGAGGGGATACAGGTAGAGAGGGGATACAGGTAGAGAGGGGATAAAGCTAGAGAGAGGATACAGGTAGAGAGGGGATACAGGTAGAGAGGGGAGAGAAGGGATACAGGTAGAGAGGGGATATAGGTAGAGAGGGGATACAGGTAGAGAGAGGATACAGGTAGAGAGGGGATACGGGTAGAGAGGGGATACGGGTAGAGAGGGGATACAGGTAGAGAGGAGATACAGGTAGAGAGGGGATACGGGTAGAGAGGGGATACAGGTAGAGAGGAGATACAGGTAGAGAGGAGATACAGGTAGAGAGGGGATACAGGTAGAGAGGGGATACAGGTAGAGAAGGGATACAGGTAGAGGGTAGAGAGGGGATACAGGTAGAGAGGGTAGAGAGGGGATACAGGTAGAGAGGGGATACAGGTAGAGAGGGGATACAGGTAGAGAGGGGATAAAGCTAGAGAGAGGATACAGGTAGAGAGGGGATACAGGTAGAGAGGGGAGAGAGGGGATACAGGTAGAGAGGGGATATAGGTAGAGAGGGGATACAGGTAGAGAGAGGATACAGGTAGAGAGGGGATACAGGTAGAGAGGGGATACGGGTAGAGAGAGGATACAGGTAGAGAGGGGATACATGTAGAGAGGGGATACATGTAGAGAGGGGATACAGGTAGAGAGGGGATACGGGTAGAGAGGGGATAAAGGTAGAGAGGGGATACAGGTAGAGAGGGGATACAGGTAGAGAGGGGATACAGGTAGAGAGGGGATACGGGTAGAGAGGGGATACAGGTAGAGAGGGGATACAGGTAGAGAGAGAGGGGATAAAGGTAGAGAAGGGATACAGGTAGAGAGAGAGGGGATAAAGGTAGAGAAGGGATACAGGTAGAGAGAGAGGGGATACAGGTAGAGAAGGGATACAGGTAGAGAGGGGATACGGATAGAGAGGGGATAAAGGTAGAGAAGGGATACAGGTAGAGAGGGGATACGGGTAGAGAGGGGATAAAGGTAGAGAAGGGATACAGGTAGAGAGAGAGGGGATACAGGTAGAGAAGGGATACAGGTAGGTGGCTTGTGAGCAGGGTGTGAAAAATCACAGCTTTGTGATCAGAGACATTAAAATCCAGCAGTTCAGTGTCATTAAGAGAAACCTTACAAGACAACACCAGATCAACAGCCTGCCCCCTGTCACGATCTGGCTCCTTAACAGAATGTTCCAGACTGAAAGACTCAGAGAGGCTTAATAACATCAGTGATAGGACAATATGTGGAAGGGCAACAAACATGTATGATATAATCCCCAAGGGTAAGAACTCTGTCGTGTTTGCCCAGAATAACAGAAAGAAACTCAGAAAAGTCTTGACTAAAGCTCGTGCTGGTCTGAGGTGGTCTATGGATTAAATACCGAGGATCGGATGGGGCCATTTAAGAGAAAACCCAGAGATTTGAAAGAAGAAAAAGTATCAAGAGATACAGGGGAGCATTTTTAATTGTTATTAAAAATGAGTTACCCCACCTCCACGGCCGGACAGCCTGGGCTGATTAAAACAGGGGGAATTGGGGGACATGCCTCAGTTAGCAGGATACAGCATCCAAGGCTTAATCAGGACTCACCCAGACAGCATCCGGATGTGGGCCACTTCAGGCAGTGATGCAGCACTGATGGTCTTCTTCTGGCCCTGACAACATGGATGTGAGCCTGAAGTGGCCCACATGTAGTATAATAACAAATATGGCCCAAATATGCCACATCACATGTGGGCCTTTTCTGGCAAAGACGCGGTGCTCTGGGCAACATGTGGTCTGGATGTGACCCTGAAGTGGCCCGTGTGGTAAATGGTGAATATGGCCCAAATATCACAAAACAAATATGGCCACCTTTGGCAAATATGTGGCACATGTGGCATTGTTGGGCTTGGTTCTGGCCCAGATCTGTCAAACAGGAGCGGACCGCCCAAGTGCCACCATTCCACGCGGTATGTGGGCCGGATGAAAGTGTCGATGTGGGACGGGTCCGGGTAGTTGCTGTTGAGTAGAAGATACACCCGGATTTGTTGTTGGAGTGGGTGGCATGGAAACCAAGTTTGCTGGTATTGTAGATTTAGTAGTACCTCTGGGTCTATAGATGGCATGGTAATTTAATCAATTTACATATAAACCTAATGGGAATAGGAATATTGTTGATGGAGGAGTGCTCAGCAGGACCCGAGGAGAGATGCTCACCAGAGTGGGTGGGGGAGACCATTGGTACAGGCTCGTGCTGGGGTAGATACCAGCTGGCATGCTGAAAAGGGTTTTGAGGAAGTTGTTCAATGCCCTTTGAGTTTGGGTGCAGGCCGTCTGATTTGTAGAGGTCATGTCTGGTCCACAAACAGTCAAAGGTGCCAATCAAACCGGGCCAAGTTGCAATGCAGAGGGTTTCGGACATTCATGCAGACTGCAGAGACCGGTAACATGCTCAGGGCTTTCTGAACGGGACCAGAAATAACATGCAGGCTTTGCCCAGGCTCTGGACTGTGGTTGCAAGAACCTCTAATAGTTTGACTGATGTTTATTCATAATTTCGTTCGTGCCCACATGGATATAAAGCGTGTGGGCTGAAGGGTGGAGGTCTGTGAGCACTGGAGACAGTTCGGTCATGTCTGCAACTTTGCCACCAGAGAGACAGTAGGTGACAGCGTCTGGGAGTTCAGCAGATCTTATCATGGAGTCACCAATGATAAGGATGTCAGGTCGTCTGTCCTTACGACCCCCACTGTAGACAGAACGCTTGGGAGAAAGAGGAAACCCACACAGACACGGGGAGAACATGCAAACTCCACACAGAGGACGACCCACCAAGGTCGGACTCGAACCCAGGACCTTCTTGCTGTGAGGCGACGGCGCTAACCACTGCGCCACCGTGCCGCCCCAATTGGGGTAGCGTCAGGAGTAGCAGAGCTGACCGAACCAGTTTCACCTGGCAGGGCAATGACGTCATCGCTGGCCAGAGCTGCGCCCAGTGCTCCGTTGAGCGGGTGGGTCGGAGGCCGAGAGCCAGCCAGAGGGCGCTCGAGATTGGAGACAGCAGAGGAGAGGGACATCTGCGGCCTTACCCGTGAGAAGCCGGGGTCGTCGGGGAGTTTCCACCTCTTGTTGGAGTGGACGGGGGCGGGCAGCTCCGGAGTCTTCATCCACGTCAGGAGGGAAGAGAGGAAGAGAAATCCTTCTCCGCTTCCTCACAACGGACGCCCAGGAGCGGGGCCGATCAGTGGACGAGCCGGGGGTCGGGCCTTCTAACGGGCTCCCAGAGCTTCAGGGAGCATCCAGCTGCAGCGGATCCACCCGGGGAGGAGCCGAGACTGCTGCTGGAGGACGTCATCCAGAAGGCTCTCGGATGGACTTGGAGCTCGGATCTCAGACTGGACAGCTCAGACTCCTCTACGCTGGATCAAGACTTGCTACGGGGAGAGAGAATACTGCAGGCGGGCAGGACCAGACCAGCCTGCCATATTTTAACCTTCACGTGGTTTTTAACCTGGAGATGTCCACTAAAATGGCCTAGGCTGTAGTGATCCTTCCGATGGTGTCGGTTCGCTTTGGTTTCTGCTAGTCTGAGCACAGATGCTTCGCGCATGTGAAGTGGCGCAACAGACACTGACACGGTGACCTGCGAGTTTCGCTGACTAGGATCGTGCTCGGTTTTATTGTTCACATGAAACGCAGATGTGGCGGCAAAATGAAAAAGCCCCACATCGCTGGAGTTTCCCTTCCAGCGAAATCACCTTGTTTTCCTATAGGAATGCAGCTAAACACGTGTTTTCACATCACCGACGATGCCTGTCTGCATCCTGCATGCACAACACTGCAAACCAGAACTGTGGGCTTTGCCTCAAAACCATATTTGAGGCCTGATCAGGATGACATATGCACTCATGTGGCCTGCTTTAATTCGTTCTCAACCACACATGAATTCTTCTAGCGCTGTGAACCTCTCCGGAGGTTCGCTCTCAGAGTGTCTCCCCAGCCGTGCCAGACAGAAGAGCATTAAAACGGGTGAGTCAACATGACTTCACCCTGCCTCACTCTTCCCGAGCCGGCCGCTAGCCGGGACGGGCTAACACTGGCCAGATGTGAGTCTGTTGTCAGCCCCTCTTTCCTGTCCCTGTCCCACTGCAGAGGACTGCACGGGACCCTAAGTGTGTTCTGGGGAGCACAGACATCCGAGCGCCGAGGCCTCCAGCAGCAAGTCTGCAAGGCTGCACAGATAGCAGCTCTTTTCGTGCAGGGAAAGCACCGTAAGAGTTGCCTAGTGCAGACATCTGACCACACACACACACACACACACACACACACACACACACACACACACGTATCTCTGCTGCTCCTGTTGACTCAGTAAACACAGCTTGGATATGTGCTGAGGCCCTGGGAGGCCATCACCTCCTCTCCTCCTCCTCTCCTCCTCCTTTGTGGGTGGTCTGTTTTGTGTACACTGGCAAATGGAGGCCGTCCATGTCTACTGCTGGGTTACCTGGAGCTGCAGGCCCTCCATCCATCCATGGACGGTGACGGATGAATTTGTGGATCCCTCCGTTGCTCCGTTCATTGCTCCTTCCATCCACGCGTCTGTCCAGCCGTCCAGCCGTCCAGCCGTCCAGCTGTCCAGCCGTCCAGCCGTCCAGCCGTCCAGCCGTCCAGCCGTCCAGCCGTCCAGCCTGTCTATTACATTACAGTCACCAGTGGGTTTCTGCACTGCTTGGAGAACCCGAGCATGCATAATTGCAGTTTAAACAAACTGGTGGGAACTTCGTCTCTCGAAAACATAGTTGTGGTGTTTTGTGAGCTGTTTTCCACCCCTGCTCCTCATTTGAAATGAGATTTTACGTGGTGGTTTGTCGCGGTATTTATTTTGTGAATTCGCGTTACCTTGAGCGCAGGAAACTTAATAAAGCCAATATAATTTCAGTTATGCATGCCTGTATATGAGAACAAAAACGTTTATTTTCCTAAAATCCTGGAGGGGGGAAATGGAGGCAGGTGGTTTTGGTCTGAGAGCAGTGGTTTTTTATTTGTCTTTTTTTTTCATTCAGTGAGTTCAGATTTGTAGAAACTGGACTGCTCTGCAGGAGCTATTCTCCACGACGTTAAACGCTGTAATGTTACCATGTGGTCACTAGATGGCGACGTAAGCATGTGTACGGAACGGGACAGGACGGTGGCGCCCTACCCCGCTCCTGCAGAGCCACCCTCCTGCAGGTTTTCACTCCAGCCCTGATCTAACGCATCTGATTCAAGTAATGGCGGTCTTGGTCAGTAGGTAGTCAGCAGAATCAGGGGTGGTGAATTAGGGTTGGGGTGAAAAATGGGCGGAGGGTGGCTCTCCAGGAGCAGAGTAGGGCACCGCTGGGGTAAAAGGTCACAGAGCAGGTGTTCCTCTGCTGGTTTCATCAGCTGATGAGAACCATTCAACAGGTTTAAAAGAGGATAGCTCCATCTATTCCTCTCGAGGGGAGGATAGATGGAGCTATCCACGTACAACACGTGGCCGCCATACACCACAGACCGCTTCTCCTGCTCTGGGTCAGTTCTGGACTCAAAACAGGGGCAACGAAAGGCCCTGGGTCCGGATGTAGCAGAGGGGGCGATGTTTCCCTCAGAACCAATTCCTGAGGACTCCAACCAATCAGAGAGCTCGCAGCCACACACCGAGCCAACTATTGGTCAGCGGAGAGAAGCGCATCTCTCCAGGAGTTACAGATGCTGCGCATCTAGAACAAATCACAGGACCTCGGTCTCAATCCTGAGTCCGTCCTGGACAAGACACGGACACTGTTACTGTCCTCTGCGTTTAAATTGGACTACAGTTATGCACAGAGTGGATTCCGTTGCCTACTACCCACACAGGGATTCGAACCGCCAACCCCCGTGTTGCCTCCGGCTTGGTCGGACGTCCCTGCAGACACAATTAGCCGGATGTGGCTATGCGTCGTCCTGGTCGCTGCACTAGCGCCTCCTCCGGTCGGTCGGGGCGCCTGTTCGGGGGGGGGGGGAACTGGGGGGAATAGCGCGATCCTCCCACGCGCTACGTCCCCCTGGTGAAACTCCTCACTGTCAGGTGAAAAGAAGCGGCTGGTGACTCCACATGTATGGGAGGAGACATGTGGTAGTCTGCAGCCCACCCCGGATCGGCAGAGGGGGTGGAGCAGCGACCGGGACGGCTCGAAGAGTGGAGTAATTGGCCGGGTACAATTGGGGGGGTGGGGGGGTCTGCACACACCAGTTCCAGCAGAACATTTGGAGGTAAGACTGGACAACCATCATGCAGCCTTTCCTTTGCTGCTGCTACCCGGCTCAACACTGCCCTGCCAGCAGCACGTCCTCAGCTACGTCACACTCCTCTGCAGCCAATCACAAAGTGGAGTTTTTTGGTCGCCGGGTGGAGCAGGGGAAGAGCAGGGCTGCCGTTGGTCCATGTCTGGGTTTCAGTGCTGGTCAGCAGCTGTGACTCCTGAACAGATGATCTGCCTGCGTCCATATGGCGACCCTCAGGGGGGTCTTTTGTCCCCGTGAGTGATGGGCTCACATTATTGCCTGTCAACCTTAAAGGCTTCCTCCTCCACTTTAAAGGGCCCGATCTCCCAGAGTCCCCCACCCCCTCCCCCTTTTACTGCCTCTGCTGAGCCTCCCGATGAATGGGGAGCCAGCCCCATGTTGCTCTGACAAAGTGTGCCTTTCGTCTTGTGAACAACCCCATCCACCAGCCCCCACCCACCCACCACTCCACCGCAACTACCACCACTCTATCCGAATCACCCAGCCCCCCCCCGCCTCCTTCTCCTCATCCATACACTACCATTCTTTCTTCTCCCACCCACCCCCCCCCTCACCCCCATCATGCTGCTGCCTGCTGCAGACTGTGCGCTGCTGAATGGGACCGTCTCGAATGTCTCCTGCAGCCGCAGCAGCTGCTCATGGACCCCGCCGCTCTCACAGACAAAGGGGAAAGAAGGGTGAGGTCCCAGTACACCTTTGTGAGGGGGCCCCTCCTGCACCACCACCCCCCACACACACACGCACACGCACACCGTGCACATTGAGGAGTGTGTAAAAGTGGTGGCTGCAGCTATTGTCCGTGGTTTGTTTTGGCGAGGGGCTCCATATCAACACGTCTACATTACGTTACATTACGTTACAGTTCGTTACGTTACGTTACGTTACATTCCATTGCATTACGCTACATTACATTACGTTACATTGCATTACATTATGTTACATTACATTACCTTACAGTCTATCCATCTGATCTGTTTCTGGACAATACAGCGCACACACACACACATACACACACACACACACACACACGCACACACACACACATGCACACGCACTCATGCACACCTGCAAACATGGAGACACATATTGTAAGGGTGCAGTTTGGGACATGTGCATATACATGCATGCTCACACGTGTATGACTGCAAAAAGAAACACGAGCGAGTAGAGAAGGGTTGTTGTGTGTGTGTGTGTGTGTGTGTGTGTGTGTGTGTGTGTGTGTGTGTGTGTGTGTGTGTGTGTGTGTGTGTGTGTGTGTGCGTGTGTCTGTATCCAGCAATACAAACTACACTTATATACCATCATGTTTACTTACCAACATGTTTACTTACCAGCATGTTATAAACCATCATGTTATATACCATCATGTTTATATACCATCATGTTATTTACCATCATGTTATTTACCATCATGTTATATACCATCATGTTATATACCATCATGTTTATATACCATCATGTTATTTACCATCATGTTATATACCATCATGTTATTTACCATCATGTTATATACCATCATGTTTATATACTATCATGTTATATACCATCATGTTATATACCATCATGTTTATATACCATCATGTTATATACCATCATGTTATATACCATCATGTTATTTACCATCATGTTATATACCATCATGTTATTTGCCATCATGTTATATACCATCATGTTTATATACCATCATGTTATATACCATCATGTTATTTACCATCATGTTATATACCATCATGTTATATACCATCATGTTTATATACCATCATGTTATATACCGTCATGTTATATACCAAAATGTTTATATACCGTCATGTTATATACCATCATGTTTATATACCGTCATGTTATATACCATCATGTTATATACCATCATGTTATATACCATCATGTTATATACCAAAATGTTTATATACCGTCATGTTATATACCATTATGTTTATATACCATCATGTTATATACCATCATCTTTATATACCATCATGTTATATACCATCATGTTTATTTACAATCTATCATGTTATATACCATCATGTTTATTTACAATCTATCATGTTATATACCATCATGTTTATTTACAATCTATCATGTTATATACCATCATGTTTTTTTACCATCATGTTTATTTACAATCTATCATGTTATATACCATCATGTTTTTTTACAAACCATCATGTTATATACCATCATGTTTATTTACCATCATGTTTATTTACCATCATGTTATATACCATCATGTTATATACCATCATGTTTATTTACAATCTATCATGTTATATACCATCATGTTTTTTTACAAACCATCATGTTATATACCATCATGTTTTTTTACAAACCATCATGTTTATATACCATCATGTTATATACCATCATGTTTTTTTACAAACCATCATGTTATATACCATCATGTTTATTTACCATCATGTTTATTTACCATCATGTTATATACCATCATGTTATATACCGTCATGTTTTATACCATCATGTTATATACCGTCATGTTATATACCATCATGTTTATTTACCATCATGTCTATTTACCATCATGTTATATACCATCATGTTTACTTACAGTTTCTTACTGCTTTCTCTGACGACATGCTGGTGTATCCGGGCAATGGTAATGAGGTAATGAGGGAGTACAGCCATGTTTGGGAAACATTTAAAAGTTGTGTTTATAATGAAGACAGCGGTGTAGAAGGAGTCATTAATCATCTTTCTTTTGCCTCCTCCTTTTTCCTTTTATTTGTTATTCACTGCAGTTATTCAAATTGTTCCGAAATCTGGACTGCCAATGCCTAAAAAAGAAAGTCTGTATGCTCAATAATCCAGGTAAGACCAGCTGAGACTGAAGAGGTCACTTAGTTGATGATGATGATTATGATGATGATGATGATGATGATGATGATGATGATGATGAGTGGTGAAACTATCTGTCAATAAACGTTGTGTCCAGATGAACTGATTCAACTTTCTTTGATCTATAAAAGAAGAAATCCACAGCATGGAGGTACAGTAGGTAGTATATATGGTAGGTATGAACATATGGTAGGTAGTATATATGGTACGTAGCAGTATATATGGTAGGTATCTACATATGGTAGTTAGTGTATATGGTACGTAGTATATATGTATATATGGTAGGTAGTATATACAGTGGGGATGTATACATCGTAGATATGTGAGGTATGTTTGTATATACGGTAGGTATGTGAATATGATTTGTGGTATATGTATGTATAGATTGTAGGTACTATCTACGGTAGGTATTATATATGGAAGGTATGTATATATGGTAGGTAGGTATGTATATCTATGGTTGGTGTATGTGTGTGTGTGTGTGTGTGTATATAGGTATTTATATATGTATATATGGTAGGTAGAATATATATATATATGGTAGGTAGTATATTCATCTGTAAATAAAGACAGCACAAACCATTCTTCGCATAGATGGCCAACATCACAATACTACCTGAAAAAACCATCCCCCTAAATGGAACACCACACAGATGTGTGTTCTGGTCTGCATACATTTAGCAGAGGAGGGTGATCTATACTAGTGTCTTCAAATATGATCATTTAATTGGTAATCAGATAAATCACCAGTAGACATCAGCCTGTCTGATGAAGTCTGGACATAAACAGCTGGCAGGCAGGGAAGAGTTTGGGGGAGTGTGATGACAGAGAGGTTTGTGCACGTGTGCATGTTGATGTGCGTGTGTGTTTATGTTAATATGTATGTGTATACGTGTGTTTACACGTGTGTAGCTGTGTTTAAGTTTTCAAGTGTGTGTATGTGAGTATACTTTTGCATGTGTGTTTGTTTATATAGCATATATATATATATATTTATATTTATATATGTTTGCATGTGTTTGTGTGCATTTGTATGTGTGTGTGCGCACGTGCACGTGTGCATTTTTACATTTGTGAATGTGTGCATGACTTTTCATGTGTCTACAGACTCTTGTGTGTGTGTGTGTGTGTGTGTGTGTGTGTGTGTGTGTGTGTGTGTGTGTGTGTGTGTGTGTGTGTGTGTGTGTGTGCTTTTCTGCACACACGCAATGTATTGCACATTGCACAGATTTTGAATGTATTGCATGTACAGATGTTGTATTGCACGTATTGCATGTGCAGATGTTGCATGTTTTGCATGTACAGATGTTGCATGTATTGCATGTACAGATATTGCATATAATGCATGTACAGATGTTGTATTGCAGATATTACATGTACAGATATTGCATGTTTTGCATGTACAGGTATTGCATGTACTGCATGTACAGATGTTGCGTGTATTCCATGTACAAATGTTGCATGTATTGCATTACAGATATTGCATCTATTACATGTACAGATGTTGCGTGTATTCCATGTACAGACATTGCATGTATTGCATGTACAGATATTGCATGTATCGCACATTGCACAGATGAATCAGCTCAGGTCGTGACCCTTAGCGCAGCACGACCTGCAGTAGCTGAGCAGCAGGGCTATGCTAATGATGATGGCAGATATTAACATAGCTAGCAGACTGGCTGACAACTGGTCTGCAAACAAGAGAGGGCACATGACACAAATGACACACACGACACACATGACACATAAGACACACATGACACATAAGGCACAGATGACAGGCATCCTGCAGAAAGACTCCTGTGACTGTTAGAACACGAACACAACACGACTTATCATGACTATTGGTGACAAAGTGTACTTCATGATAGTCAATGCTATGGATTTTTTTTTCTTTTAACATCGGTGTCATTTTTAATTTAGGCGTGGGGTGTTGTGTGTTTTTAGGGTTGGTGGTGGTGATGATGACGTTGATGATGTTAATGGTAGTGGTGGTGATGATGATGGTGGTGGTGATAATGTGATGAAGATAATGGTGGTGGTGGTGGTGGTGATGATGACAATGGTGATGATGGCGGTGGTGGTGGTGGTGATGGTGATGATGATGACAGTGGTGATGATGGCGGTGGTGGTGATGATGGTGATGATGGTGGTGGTGTTGAAGATAATGGTGATGATGATGACGATAATTGTGGTGTGGTGGTGGTGATTATGACGGAGATGGTGTTGATAACGCCTACATGATATGTATTTGTGTAGCTGAAGCAGCAATACTGTCTGCAGAGGTCATCTCTCGGTGTAATTCTGGAGATGCTGGTGATGCAGCCGAGTACAAGCCCGGGTCGCGTCTCTGAAGTAGCCAAATCGTCGTAGTTCATATAATCAGACTGAAAAATGTTGTGTCTGATATAATGTAAAGATTTCATCCCAACCATGACGTCACAAGGCGACTAGAAGGACACAATGAAGGCGATGGCACTGACTCGTGGTCGCAGGGCATGACAAGTGGGAACCATTTGCAGTCTGTTCTGCCAGCAAATCACATGACTTAATTCAGCCTCCACCCCAAAATAAATAAACAAACAAATAGATAATGGGAATAGAAACACATCAGACTGGAGAGGCGCTGGTGCAGATGATGGAGGGTTTTGGAGGGGATTCCGATGCCTGTAGCCCAGGCAACATGCTCATCCACAACACCAATTAAAAAGAACACACCCCCTTAAAGGACACACACACACACACACACACACACACACACACACACACACACACACACACACACACACACACACATCAGCACCATCTGCTGTAGGTCTCGGGGCAGCCTCAGCTCACCAATAGAGGACACAAAGGAAATAGGGGGGGGGGTTGTATTGAAAAGACACTTGAGAAGGGCCATGTGGCTGAAACAGAGCCCCTTTAAAACGGGCTGGGGTGAGGGGCAGCAGAGGTTGGTAGGGGTGAGGGGTTAGTGAGTTCAGATAATAGCATATTTTGACACGGGACAATTAAAGACACACCCTGTACAAATGTCCATTAAGCAGTCACTTGTAGGACCCTCCCTGCCCCGCAGCAGTGGGCTTTTCTGGCATGGGTGAACGCTTTTATGTGCAGTGTCACGTATCTGTTGATGGACAAACACACACTTGTACGCATCATACACACACGTGCAGACATGAGATGCACACACATGTATATACGCACACACAATTCAGTGTCAGAGCACCTGGTAATCAGAATCTGGAACGACACATTGGTTCCCCCAGCCCACAGCGGTGCAACACAAAGACAAAAAACACATCCAAAAACTACAAGAAAACAACAAAAACCTGCACCCACACTGATCCTTTCTAAATAAGACTGGCCACCCCTGATTAAACTAATTCGTTACACTACCCCCCCCCTCCTTCGGGGAGCGCGTCCTCGCGGTTCAGCATATCAGCCCCGTTCCTCGCCGAGTAACGGGCGAGTACGTTAACCAGTCAACTAAAGGGTCCGACTCGGGTTCGCGTCCCGGCACAGAGGTTCCCAGCTGCCGCCCCCCCCCACAAAGTTGCTATAATATATATATATATATATATATATATCCTCACAAAGTATTTCCATCAAGATTCCCATGAGCTGTTCCTGCAGACTGCATCTTCATCTGAGCTCTTCCTGCAGACTGCATCTTCACATCAGCTCTTCCTGCAGGCCGCATCTTCACATCAGCTCTTCCTGCAGACTGCATCTTCACATGAGCTCTTCCTGCAGACTGCATCTTCACATGAGCTCTTCCTGCAGACTGCATCTTCACATCAGCTCTTCCTGCAGACTGCATCTTCACATGAGCTCTTCCTGCAGACTGCATCTTCCCATGAGCTCTTCCTGCAGACTGCATCTTCCCATGAGCTCTTCCTGCAGGCAGCATCTTCACATGAGCTCTTCCTGCAGACTGCATCTTCACATCAACTATTCCTGCAGACTGCATCTTCCCATGAGCTCATCCTGCAGACTGCATCTTCACATGAGCTCTTCCTGCAGACTGCATCTTCCCATGAGCTCTTCCTGCAGACTGCGTCTCCACATGAGCTGTTCCTGCAGACTGCATCTTCACATGAGCTCTTCCTGCAGATTGCATCTTCACACAAGCTCTTCATGTAGACTGTGTCTTCACATGAGCTGTTCCTGCAGACTGCATCTTCACATGAGCTCTTTCTGCAGATTGCATCTTCACACAAGCTCTTCATGTAGACTGTGTCTTCACCTGAGCTCTTCCTGCAGACTGCGTCTCCACATGAGCTCTTCCTGCAGACTGCACCTTCACCTCAGCTCTTCCTTCAGGCTGTATCTTCACATCAGGTCTTCCTGCAGACTGTATCTTCCCGTGAGCTCTTTCTGCAGATTGCATCCACGAGCTCTTCATGTAGACTGTATCTACACACGAGCTCTTCTTGCAGGCTGTATCTTCACATCAGCTCTTCCTGCAGACTGCACCTTCACCTCAGCTCTTCCTGCAGACTGCACCTTCACCTCAGCTCTTCCTGCAGACTGCATCTTCACACTAAACTCTTACAGTTGCTGCAGTGGTGACACAAGTTGAAAGAGCAGGGTGTTTGTGTTGTTGTTGTTTTTTTGGGGGGGGCTATATTCTTATTTATACGGAGACTACGGCACACTCGCGCTCTGTGATTGGCCGTTTGGAGACCAAAACAAAAACAAAACAACAAAACAAAAACAAAAACAAACAACAACAACAACCTCCCTCTTGGGCGCGTGCCTGTAGAGAAAAGACATGGGGCAGTTTTGATTGAATGGCTCAAATGCGAAACTCCCTGCTGCCCTTTATCCAAACCTTCGGTGTACAGGAATAATTAAACTACACACGAAGCAGAGACTCCTGCCCTGAAAGTTGTAGAATTGAGGTGCAGTCTCTGCCATGTTTGCTGCGCCCCAAAACGGCACCTTAAAACTGTTTTCAGTCAGGCTGCAACACAGTCGGTCTAGTCGTTCCCCCACGCAAGCCTTGGTATTCCCAGACTCAGACGATGGTAACTGTTAATGCACTGTTATTATTATGATTCAATCAAATCTTACTTCATTCAGACACATGGGTAGGCCCACGTTAATAAGACAAGTACAACGCAGGGCAACAACACAAAAACGTAGCTAAAACAGCAGTTCACACGTCCACATTGATTAAAACCGATACAGACAACTGTTCCAGCGTTTCCAGAAACAAGAGGAGTGCCTGGTGTCGCCTTGTGTAGGCTCAGTTAACAGCATTATAATTAGTCTTAGAATCAATTAATCGGCACATCAGTTTGTACACAAAATTCCTCAACACAGCATGAAAAGAGGGAGCATTACTAGTAACATATGACCTGCACTTGTCCATGTTGGAAGCTTGGGCAAGTTTCTGAACGCATCATTACATGCTACCTGCAGCTTCTTCCGTGTTGTTTTGCTATACTCGCACCACAAGAGGGCAGTATAGAGTGGCGCACAGTAGGCCCTAGAAAGAGCAGTTTTAACCTCGTCTGTACACATGTGACATTTGCGTGCCAGCATGTTGGCTTCTGCGTGCAGCCTGCAACACTGGTGCTGCACATCATCATCATCATCATCATCATCATCATCATATAGATCATCCCTGATCATGTGACCCAGACACCTGACTGCTCACCACGCGTACTGCTTGTTCCGCCACGAGGCACGAAGAAAAATGTTACTTCTGATCCTCGTTGGATCAGAAAATTATTATTATTATAACTATTATTATTTTTATTATTATCATTATCATCATTATCATCATTCTTTTATTATTATATTATTATTATTATTTTAATATTTTTATTATTATTATTATCATTATTATTATTATTATTATCATTATTATTATTATTTTATTATTAGATTATTATTATTTTGTTATTATTATTATTTTGTTATTAGATTATTATTATTATTTTATTATTTTTATTATTATTGTTATTATTATTATTATTAGGAGCTCTCATATGGTGTAGATTTTTTAAATGCTGAAATCAAATCAGTTATACATCTTGTTCCGCGTGATAGCCTATTTTTAGAGACCGGATCAGACTGTGGCACGCGTCTCTGCTTGGCGTGCGTGAGGCGAGGCCTCACTTGAGGCGCGTGGCATCTGCATGGCTGATGTGTGTTCCCGCATCACTCTCCATGGAAACCAGAAGACGCCGTCTGTCCGTGGTTGTGGGGGGTGGGGGAGAGGAGGTGAGAGGCGGAGGGCAGAGGCGGAGGGGGGGGCGGAGGCGGACAAAGGAAACCGCCGCACAAGTCCGCACCTGCCGCGCGGGTATTCCGCGAACAAGTGTTGTGTTGTGTTGTGTTGTGTTGTGCTGTGTTGTGTTGTGCTGTGTTGTGTTGTGCTGTGTTGTGTTGTGTTGTGCTGTGCTGTGCTGTGCTGTGCTGTGTTGTGTTGTGCTGTGTTGTGCTGTGTTGTGATGTGTTGTGTTGTGTTGTGTTGTGTTGTGTGTTGTGTTGTGCTGTGTTGTGTTGTGTTGTGTTGTGTTGTGATGTGTTGTGCTGTGCTGTGTTGTGCTGTGTTGTGCTGTGTTGTGTTGTGTTGTGTTGTGCTGTGCTGTGCTGTGCTGTGTTGTGTTGTGTTGTGTTGTGTTGTGTTGTGCTGTGTTGTGCTGTGTTGTGCTGTGTTGTGTTGTGCTGTGTTGTGTTGTGTTGTGTTGTGTTGTTTATAACGCAGCTGGCCAGTCTGCAGGGCCACAGCTCGGTGATCGCCAGAGAGGCTCCTTTACACACCAACACCTGTCGCGCGCTGCTCGGGGCGGAGCTCGGGACCGGCAGATGCGGCTCGGCAACAATGGAGTCGGGGTCGACTTGCACGCGCCCGTCCTGTTGATCCGTCTTAAAAAATGCCCCCCCCCCCATCAGCCCCGTCAAACTTGGATTCACAGCGTCTTTACGCATGCGCAGTAACCCAGGTAAGCGAGACAGGTGGAGCCTGGGGGCCTTTTCTGTGATAACACAACCCGGACAAGACTGGCATGGCTCATAACCTGATCACTTCCGGGTTGAGGCAGGACTGTAGCGGTCTAATTAAGATTAGTTTAACAAGATAAAGAGGAGTGTCGTTTATTATTATTATTAGCTGTGTTTATGTAATGAGCTCGTTGTATCGCTGTGGTGTATTTATTCTTACTTGGTGTCATTTCGGAGGATGTTGGGGGGGGGGCACATGTTAGGGGGCGGGGGGATGGGAATTATACTGGATTTATTTCCTGTGTTGGTTCTATAATTTGTAAAATGCAAAATTCAATAAATATAAGTTAAAATAATGCAAAGAAAAGAAAAAGAAAGACAGATGTACCTGCAGCCCCCCCCCTCCCCGGGTCAGGGGTGGTCGTCCACTCTTCACATACATGGCCTCTCTATCGCCGTCCTACAACGCTGTGACTACAAACAGACCTGTGTGAATAGTACACACGGCCATTGTTACGCTGCTTAATGCACAAGCCCATATGTGCATATGAAGCTGCTCGGTGGTTTGGGTCGTTATAGCGCTGCATTGTTTATAATCATCATCCTCATCATCATCATCATCATCATCATCGTCATTACATTTATATAGCGCCTTATCTAGACACCCAAAGCGCTTCGCATTGAAGGGGGAAACTCACTTCAACCACCACCAGTGTGTAGCACCACCTGGGTGATGCACGGCAGCCATAGCTACATACATACATACATACATACATACATACATACATACATACATACACACGTGCATACGTGCATACGTGCATGCATGCATCCATACATACATACATACATACATACATACATACATACATACATACATACACACACACACACATACACACATGCATACATACATGCATACATACATACATACATACATACATACATACACACACACACACACACACATACATACATACATACATACATACATACATACATACATACATACATACATACATACATACATACATACATACATACATGGATGCATGCATCATACATGCATAAGTAGCTACCTAAAACACATTTGGTATAGATCACGAGCTCTTCTGACAAAACCCTTCCTGGGTCATGGGTCAGCAGAGTACAGGTAAAGGTGTGTACTGACAGCAGTAAAATACTGGTAAAGGTGTGTACTGACAGTAGTACCATACAGTTTACAAGGGTGGGGAGACCTGCAGTCAGAGGTCAGAGGTCACTTAGATGAGTGATGAGACGTATCTGTCAGTAAACGTTGTGTCCAGGTGAACTGGTTCAACTTTGTGTGGCGTGAGTCCGAGTCTCCCCCGCTGGGTGTTGTATACACGTGGCAGCGTGCGGACTCGCGGGCAGATGGGTGACAGCATGGCCGCACCCTCAGCTCGGCGCGAGGGGTAAACAAACAAACCAGGACCCGCACCAGCCCGTCCTGCAGATGAGGAAACAAACAAACCAGGACCCTCGCCAGCCCGTCCTGCCGATGAGGAAACAAACAAACCAGGACCCTCGCCAGCCCGTCCTGCCGATGAGGGTCTTTGTTGCGTATAAAAACACGTGTCAGCACTCTGACACGTGTTTCCAGCTCGGACCGCAGGGCGGGGTTTCTGAAGACCAGACTCGCGCTGTCTGTCGTACCGGGTCTGGAGTCCACACCCTGAGCTTTTGCGTTCAGGTCGACAGCAGAGCAGCGAATGTGGAGGCTCGTGGACAATGGAGCGGCGCCCCCGGGGGGTCCGGTGTGACCCCGCTTTAAGGGAGAGAGGGGGGGGTCCTCATAGCGAGAGTTCTCCATCTGCCGCCCTGCCATTCACACAACAATGGCGCTGAATCAATCAACCTGGGTCACCCCCCCCAAACCCTCCTCACCCCCACCCCGATTACGCAGCAGCAGCAGCAGCAGCAGCTCTGACCTGGATCATAATAAGTTCACTTACGATGAAACCAATATTATGAATATTATGAATATTACGGTCGTGTAGGTATATTATGAATATTACGGTCATGTAGGTATAATATTGTGGTCATGTAGGTATAATATTATGAATATTACGGTCCTGTAGGTATAATATTGTGGTCATGTAGGTATAATATTATGAATATTACGGTCATGTAGGTATAATATTGTGGTCATGTAGGTATAATATTATGAATATTACGGTCATGTAGGTATAATATTGTGGTCATGTAGATATAATATTATGAATATTACGGTCATAGCTGAGTCTGACGCAGCGCCTTCATGGTCCAACAGCCCTGCAACAAAATAGGCTCGTGCGTTTGGTGTTTTTCTGACAGTCCTAAAAACAAACAAAGCGCAAACTTTTATGTTGTCCAAACTTTTATGTTGTCCAAACTTTTGACAAAACCACGAAAACCGACTTTGACGTGGAATTCATGGAAAGGCAGCAAGTGGAAACCTGCGGTGACTTGTTTTTTTTTTAAACGAGTTTTGTCCAGTCAGATTCGGACAATGGGGGTCTCCTGCACCCCAAAGTAAACGGGCCACAACAGGCGCGGGTTCGGGACCGCGGATAGCCACGTGGTGCAGCGGTGCAGACTGCGGGGACCGCTCTGGCACGCGCTGCTCATTTGCATGTGCATGGTGTCCGTGATAAAGGAGGCCTCTGCGCGCACAATAGAGGAGGTTTTAGTCCGCCTCTGCTCCTACAGATGGCACCCTCCACCTGCCCTGCCTCCAGCCCGGAGAGAGGGGGATGGGACCCCGTCTGCACACTTTCTCCACCTTGAGCCCCACTTTCACCAAAAAAAAAAAACAGAAAACTTAGGAGCCACGTCATTCTTCCACATTTGTCTATTCTGGTGTTCTCAGTTTAGGTTTGGGGGTTACACGGTGTAGAGCTGGCGGCAACTTTTGCAAAGACTTCGTCATAAATCTTTTATTATATTGCTTATTTATTCGGTTTGTGTGTTGTTGTTCCGTTTGGAAGCTCTTTCAGGAAGCTACTGCAGACAACAATTTATTTGCCCTTCCAGAGAAAGAACCAATAAAACAGATCTACAAAAACATGTTCCAAACACGTTTCCGGATATATACATATATACATATATATATGTGTGTGTGTGTCTGTGTGTGTGTGTGTATACTTTTTGTGTGTGTGCAAAACAGCTTTGTAATGGGAGTCCTCTACCCTGCACATCTTCAAGAAACGGGACAAGTGATGAGTGTACGTGGACCTTGCGTGGGGTGGGGGGGAGGGTGAGGGGGGAGTGTGGCTTACTGACCCTTATCAATCTGCCACGAGTCGGAGCGCGACAATAACATTAGCATACCAATACACCGCTCACGCTCGGCCAATGAGCACGCGGCGCTCTCAAGGGGGGGTCGCACGAGCTGCGGGGTATAAGAACCCGCATCTCGGAGTCCGAAGCTACTCTGCTTCTCGGATTTACCCTCCGACAACAGCACCCGTTCCTGCCCCCCGTCTTCTCTTGCGGAATAAAGTCGCGCCGCCAGCATGACTCTGGAGGAAGTTCTGGTCCAGAAACACACCCGGTGCACCGGCAAAGCCCTGGAGGAGGCCCTCCTGTCCGCCAAAGCCAGCGACTGCCTGACCGTCGGTGTCTACGAGTCTGCGAAAGTTATGAACCTGTAAGTAGACCAGTTTCCTGCAAGGCAGACCCTCTCACACTGTCGTTACGTTTGTCGACTTGGATAGTCATGCAGGCTTGTGTGCTTATTGTGTTTTTGTTTTCTTCTTCTCCTTGTCTCCTCAGAGACCCGGACAGCGTGTCTTTCTGCGTCTTGGCCATGGACGAGGAGTTCGAGTGCGACGTCGCTCTCCAGATCCACTTCACCCTCATCCAGTCCTTCTGTTTCGACAACGACATCAGCATCGTCAGAGTGAGCGACGTGCAGCGCCTGGCGGACGTTGTTGGGGACAAGGCCGAGCAGCACGAAGACGCGCACTGCGTCCTCATCACGGTGCGTATCTGCGCCCCCTGCTGGGCCTAACTCAGTCAGAGTAACGAGAGGGCTCTGCCGGTTTCTAACGTGCCTCTCCTTGTCTTGTTCTTGAACAGAACCCGGCCGATGGTTCGTGGGAGGACCCTGCTCTGGAGAAGCTGCACCTGTTCTGTGAGGAGTGCCGCGGTCTGAACGACTGGGTTCCTGAGATCACCCTCCCCAAGCGCTGATCCGGGACCCGACTCCTCTCTGGTGACGAGATGCTGAACAAGTTCCTCTATGGAAATATTCGTTCTCGCGAAGAGAAGGACGCCATCTCTGCTCATCCTGGATACTCCTGAGGAGGAATCCATCCGGGCAGCATGGCGCCGGCCCTCCTGGAGGGCCCACCTGGCCCGCCGCGGCCGTCGTCTCTCGTCCCGTCCATGCCAAGATGACCCCCTTCTTTCTGTGAACGGGGTCAGGCATGCCTCGAGAGCGACACATCGACCCTCATTCTTTGTGCGGATGAGGTTTGGAGAGAGAGGAGAAGCGCACGGGGCGTCCTGCGGTCCGCGCAGCGTCACGTGTCGCAGTTTGGAGCATGCGCAGTAGGAGAAGAAGCGGTGCCGTGAAAGAGGCTTTCTTAAAAAGAGACTTTTTAAAGATGTCCTCTTGCTGAGCAACACGACAGCAGTTGCAGACAGCCAGATGTTTCCCACTTTCCAGAATTGTCTTAATCCTCTAAAGGTTTCACTTTAGAATATTTGATAATGACAAAATTATGATCGAACAAATAAAGTGTTAACTTACAATGCTCTCAAGGTTTAACTTTAGAACATTTGGTTATGTATAGACGAAAAGAAAAAAAAAGAAAAACACAGGAAAGTCCAACAGAAGTTAATTAATTTAGAAAATGTAACATTTTATAAAGGTTTCACTTCAGAATATCTGATCATGTTAAAAGAAAGAAGAAAAGCAAGTCAGCAGAAGTTACTTCATCAGCAGCCTGACGTGTGCTGAGAACAGGCTGGCTGAAAACGGAGAAAGGTGTTCCAGTACCCAGAACTCTCCAAGGTTTCACTTTACAGTATCTGATGATGTTATAGAATTAAACGAGGAGGATAAACGTAGGAAAACTGAGCAGAAACTGTGTAAGATTTGAACGTAGAGCTTTGAATTGTGTAAAATTATAACAGCAAACTAATTTGTAGCGTTACAGATGTGACACTTTAAAACTGTTGCAGAGTGTAAATGGAGAAATGTGTCAATAAAGTGAGAAAAAGCCCACTTCCGGTATGGTGTGTCTTTTCCCAAAACAAGGTTTGGGTATATATATTACAGGGGGGATGGAGGGGGACTTGTCCACGTGTCTGCGCATGCGCGTGTTGTGCGTAAGGAGGGTGGGGGTGGGGTGTTCATACCCAGACAAAACTTTTTAGAAACTTAGCAAATGTTCCATGGCGGCGGGGGCTGGAGTCTGTCGTCTGCTTGCTGTTGGGTTGTCCCGTTGTGCTTGCGGTTAAAGAAAGGAGAGGGGGGGGTCCTTCCTCATCTGCATGTGTATAGGGGGCGCACAAAAGCAGCGCGCGCTCGGCTGTCAGATCCCGCAGTCCGCACAGAGCGCCTATTGTCCGGCCCGGCAGATGTCTCCGCAGCCACGCCGCGCCATCTGCCGCTTTCTGCAGGTGGGGGGGGGGGTCAGGCAGGGTGGAGCTATACATGGTGCAGCTTTCAGTGCCAGAGGGAGAGGGTCTGTCTGTCTGGTTTGGGCCGGTTACGGGGAGGTCCTGCATATCATCTGGTGTCCTGCCAGCTGCCGCTTGCAGTCTCGCAGTGGAACTTTGGTAAACACGAGACGAAGGCCGCAGCACAACGTGGACTCGTTTCTGTTTGGGTGCAGCATCCTCCACCCGCTCATACAGGGACCAAACAGAATCCCGTCACTCACGGGCTGTTGTTTTGTCCAATATGCAACATGACATAAGCGTCTTGCAGAGCCACTGAAGTGAGTTTTATTTATAAGTGGCACACAGGAGACGTCTCACAGCTTCGACGCCTCGGAGCAGAACCCAGAGGACTCCTACACAACACAAAGACCCATCAGCCCAACACAACACCTCAGTATGGACCTCAGAACCGAGCCACTTTAATGCTGCTGCAACATGTCTGGCCATCGGTACAAACACCACAGTGTGGAGTGCAGGGCTGTGATAACGTCTCACACATGTTTTACATCTCTTACACAACATGTTGCAGGTTAGGGCTCATTAGCTGCACGCCCTTCAACAACGTGGACTCACGAGGCACTTCCACACAAACGGGCCGACTTGTGCTCTTGTGTTTAATTGTTGTTATTTCGGTTTCGACGCATCGGTCTTTCTTTTTCCTCACTTTTGCTTTGTTTTGAAAGTTGTGTTGTGGTTTGATTTGACTGATAATGTATAAACAGGGCAGGATCAGGAAAGTTCTCTACTTCATCCTACACCCCTTTCCAGCATGGACCAGTTAGGACTTGTGTTGTTACAGAGAGTTTGCATAATATGTTCCGTTATTTCCATTTGTTGTGCATTCCTGCCTATATACCTTGTTTTGTTGTTTTAACATGATCGAAATAAAATCAAACAATCAATCAATCAATAGGTCAATCAATCAATCAATCAACACATGAAAGGCTATTTTTAAACAAAAGATGCATGGTAGTAATAGCAAATAACTTATGAAAGGCTACAAAGTGTGCAAAAGTATTACTGCAAGCATTAATCACTGAATGCTATTTGTTTGCAAAACACAAAAATAAACAATTTTCTTCAACTATCATAAAAAACAAGAAGAATGTTTTGTATACAAGACAGGCCACTGCGACATAGTGTTGCTCATGGTGTATTTCTGAGTCCATCATGAAAGCACACAGAACTTGGAGGTGTGCCTGAGGCTTCGATAGGCTCGGAGGCCCTCTCTCTTTGGGTCTCGGACCATGCCTCGAACCACAGGCACAGTGTCACAGCCCCTCCTCTTCTGGGCCTGGTGTGACAGGATGCGATAAACCCCAATGACGGGGCTCCGGCTGCCTTTGGGCTGGTTGTTCCGTATGTGCTCCATGGTGAATCCCAGCTCCTCCATAGAGCTCTTGACCTCCTCCTCCTCCTCCTCCTCCTCCAGCTCCCCAGGACTGGAATCCAGCAGGCGAAGGGGGCTTAGTGGGTCAGTAGGTACCAACGACCAGGGAAACTCCACGGGTAGGAGCCAGTCACAGCCCAACATTTGGTCTACTGCATAGCGTTCCACCGGTACGGGCTTCAGGATGCCCTTGATCAGCCTCTGGCAGGGCCCTGGCACCCATGGCGGGAGGGTGTAGGCGCCTTCAAGGATGCAATGCCGCAGCTTGCCCATGGTGTCGGCCCGGAACGGCATGGTGCCGGTCACCATGAAGAAGAGTAGGACCCCCATGGCCCACACGTCCACCGGCGGCCCCATGTAGCATTCGTCCCTGAACAGCTCTGGGGCTGCATAGGGAGGGGAGCCACAGAAGGTGTCGAGGGTTTCGCTGCAGTTTGACACACGGGTGCTAAATCCAAAGTCGGCCACCTTCACACAGGCGCTGCTGGTGAAGAGGACGTTCTCTGCCTTCAGGTCCCGGTGGATAATGTTGTTCTTGTGCTGCAAAACATGAGTTGGTTTGGATTTTCTCAGAAAGGCAACACATACAAGAGGAAAGATGATTTGTCCTGCATAATGCTTTAGCACACACGACAGGTAAGCACAGGAGCAACGGAACATTCCAGATATGACACAGCTGACAAGGACTGTTAACTGAACGAATGTGCTTGGATGATTACTTTTAATTCATTTCACAACCACATCAGAGGTCCTATCCAGATCCCAGTGGACGTATCCTTTTCTAGCCTCGTTGCTTTAGTTTAGTTGATAACTTTCATAATTTACACAACCTCCAAAATGGATGGTCACCAACCCTGTCCACTAAGATAACACAAAAACTTTCCATCCAGAGGACACTTCTGGTCCACTGAGACCATGACCACTTCCATTTCCTCCATTAACACCCTGCAAACCCCAACCACCTCTACACCCTCTCGCTATCAAACAGGAATGTCAACGTACACTAGTACTGTCATTTTGAATCACAATTTAATGTAAAACAACTATAACTCAACCAAAGAGGCTTTTTTCCCATATCTTGGGCCGCTACAAGGACTACACAACCCTGTAAACGTCAGACCTGGTATGTGAGGCTTATCAGCGCACACATAACTGTTGTTACTACTCAAACTAGGCTGAACAATAGACTTCTAGAGCGATGAGGTCAATGCCCTGCCTCCAGAGTACATTCACAGTTCACACACGTTTGATTTTTCACCCATGAAAAATTAACTGAACTGTTCAGTACTGGTTGACTGTTCAGTACAGGGGCCTACGTTGCTCAGTCGTGCTACTAGAGATCAAAAATGCCATATTTCATCTTTACACCAAGTAAAGACTTAAAAACAGACAAACTACGGTGTTTTTCTAATATACTCACCAAATATTTGATGGCAGAGAGGATCTGGGCAAAGGTGATCTTGCTCTTGTTGTCCGATAGTTTGCCCTCCTCGCAGATGTGGGTGTGGAGGTCCCCACCTCCGGCATACTCCAATACCAGGTAGAGACGGCTGGGGGTTTCCACCACCTCATACAGGCGAACCACGTTACAGTGCTGCAGGCCCTCCATGCTGGAGATCTCCCTGGACAGCAAACGCTGGGACTGCAGATCCAGCCTCGTCTTATCCAGCACCTTCAGGGCCACTTTGTCTAGACAGGGAGATGGGCCCATTCACATCCAGGCAGTAGAGGGCGTAGCAGGTATGTGAAAGAGATCGAAAGAGGAGGAAGGGGGATGGATAACAGACACCACGTGCAGGGCTGTGTTGGTCAGTATTTGGTTTTGGTATGTTGCTTGGCTTATTTATTATTTTTTTAAGATGTTAAGATGTGAAGCGCCACATGGACCTGGCTGCTAACTCTCATAAACGGCATGTTTAGCCCTACCACCTATATATGGCGATTCTGAGTCAGGGTGGGGTGCGACTCTTCCAAAAATGTTTGTGACTGTGTTTTGAAGATAGCTTTTTTATTCAACATTTTAATACTCATTGGTGAGAAAACTGAATGTTTTTTTCTGCACCCCACCACTCTTTTCTTTTAGCCTCTCCCTCATCGTATATCACTTGGTATTGCCCATATATTTCATTAGAGGTGGAGTTTCACAGAAACGCCACCAGCAGAGACGTGAGTAAGACGTGCTCTATCACCTTCAGTGTGCTTAAACAAATCAGTCTTTTGATAAAGGTGTTCAAGTCTTTCTGATGTGTCAGCTTGCTCTTCTGGGTTGCTGGTTTGCTAGAAACAGGATTCAGACAAGCTCACTTTAGCTCTGCTGAACTGCTGCAGCAGCATCCATCTACCAACGTCACTGTGAAGCATCTATCAGGACATGATGTAAATAATATGTAGCATTAGCAGCTCAACTGAACATGTGCAGGAAATACTCAGCCTACTTCTAATGACAAACTTCTAATGACAATGCTCATGTCTCCTTTCTGTTCACAACAAAGTCCCACACAGTGGTGCGTCACATCTTTGACACCGTGTGTCCTCATTAGAATAAAGTTTGTAGTCTCACTGAGAAGCAGTCATTGAAATGTGGCTTTGGGCAAAATAACTAGATTCTCTTACCTTTAGTTAGAGCGTGGAAGGCCAGTTTGACCCTGGAGAAAGTTCCGTAGCCGATGCCACCGCGGACCTTGTAGAAGCCCACCCTGCGGCCTATGATCAGCTCCTTGATGGTCTTCTCGTCTTTGCACATGTCCATGGTGAGCTTCTGTAAGGGAGTGGGACGAAGTGGAAGGTCTCCATCCTCATCCTCTAGGCTGGCGACCGAGCTGTCTGTCAGGCTGTAGAGGCTGTGGTGGAGCTTGGTGGTCGTCACCTGATACTGGCTTCCGGGCATCACTGCAGCGATCTCAGGATCATGTCATCTTCAGAGAAAACATGTGACGGGTGATTACCAGCTCATTGTTATGAACAACTGCTCGCTAGGAACTCAAAAGCATTAGCATCACTTGTGTGGAAGACACCATCTCTAAATGACAGATACCAAAAGTGTAATCATCACATTTATCTCCAAAAAATCCACTGACTGAAAGTAAGCTTGAACAAAGGTGGAACCGACGGTACATCTTTTAAAATGTCTGATTGAGAACAAAACAATGCATGTATTGTTCAGACTGCTACAAAATGTATTGTAAAGTTAATCTGTCATGTAGTCTAGGCATACTGGTTAAACCCTCTTAAGTATTACTTTAATTAATTCATGTATTAATTAGCTAAATGAATGTGGCGTTATATTAATATCATTATTCCAGGATGGGGTATCTGCCGTTTAATAGATGTCATAATTGCTCTGATAATGTGATTATGTGCATCAAAGTAAAGCCTATTCTTGAATATTAGGGAATTAAAATGAAAACACTATTACAGAAGGATGTCCGACAGTTAGAGAGGGCCTAACAAAATAGGCCTTTACAGTTCAGTAATCGTTGACTACATGTACATTGTTACGTCATGCCAGTAACACCATCTGAATTTGACTAGAAATTGTGAGCAATACATTTACTAGCACTTCTAACACTGACATGTGTACAAGGTCAGAGATAACTTAACACACAGGATCAATAGCTCTAAGATCCAATAAAATATCAAGTAAAAACTTAATTTCCATACCAGGTTTCCACACTGTTGCTCTGCATCCACACAGAAACTGAATCCATGGTTAGTAAGAATCCGCTGCATCTGTTATCTAGACCTTCAACAGCACGTGGACATCTGTCTCAGTAGACGCCAATACTTAAAACTTGAGTATCTAAGAAAATAGTGGTAGTCTTTTATTTTCTTTTTTAATTGTCCTTTTTAGCCAGCTCTCCCTCGGTCTTTCTCGCAACAGACTACATAAATGAGCAGACACCCGGGGTACATCTAAGTGTGCTTGCCATAAAGTTAACGTGGACAGATGGCGGGGACTTCACTCGCCACAGTCCACACACCACTGTCTGTCTCTGTCTGCCCCATCTCTCTCTCCTTGACAGATTAGGGATTAAGGTGGTGTCATGAACTTTAATCCGGTCTTTATTTAGGTCTCTCTAAATCTCTTCAAACAGCTAACATCAATGCAGGGTGCAGAGATACAGAAAGTTAATACAGTAAAAGCACCATATGACTCTACAGGTAGGGCCTCGGGGTGTATTGAGCTTTTTTCTTTGCATATTGTGGTGCATTAAAAAAGTGCCTATGCAAGAGGCAGAGTTCCTGTGCAACACAAGGTTGATCTAATAGTTCTGTGGTGAGCTGTGGTAGAAATCAAACCTTATGTAACGGTATTACCTGATGTTCCCATAGAGATTAGCTCTGTCCCGCTTAGACTCGCTCATGGAGCAGTGCAGATAAAGAGATTACAGAGTGTGAGGACAGGAATCCTACAAAATGTGTCATTGTCATTCAGGTATGCCGTCCCTGTGAGCTGGGGAAACCACAGGGGATACACATTCAGGTGTTCTGTCCCTGTGAGCCAGGGAAATCACAGGCATTCATGTGTACTGTCCCTGTGAGCTGGAGAAATCACAGGGGATACATATTCAGGTGTGCCGTCCCTGTGAGCCGGGGAAACCACAGGGGATACATATTCAGGTGTGCCGTCCCTGTGAGCCGGAGAAATCACAGGGGATACACATTCAGGTGTGCTGTCCCCGTGAGCGGGGGAAACCACAGCGGATACACATTCAGGTGTACTATCCTTGTGAGCCAGGGAAGTCACAGGAGATACATGCTACCGTAGCTCCTGTAAACTATGGTCATGCTATTGTACACAAACAACACTCCACCGTAATACATGGAGAGGATCAACTTCAGTGAATAAATGCAATGACATTTAAAGTATGTCATCTTAAATCAATATAGAATGAGTTGTACGGGACCGTTGTGGTGAAGAGGGAGCTGAGCTGGAAGACAAAGCTCTCAATTTACCAGTCAATCTTCGTTCCAACGCTCACCTATGGTCATGAGCTTTGGGTAGTGACCGAAAAGGTGAGATCGCCGATACAAGCAGCTGAAATTAGTTTCCTCTGTAGGGTGTCTGGGCTCAGCCTTAGAGATAGGGTGAGGAGCTCGGACATCCGGAGGGAGCTCGGAGTAGAGCCGCTGCTCCTGCACGTCGAAAGGAGCCAGTTGAGGTGGTTCGGGCATCTGATTAGGATGCCTCCTGTGCGCCTTCCTTTGGAGGTTTTTTGGGCACGTCCACCTAGGAGGAGATCCCGGGGTAGACCCAGAACTCGCTGGAGGGACTACATGTCCAATCTGGCCTGGGAACACCTATGGACCCCCCAAGAGGAGCTGGAGGGCGTTGCTGGGGAGAGACGTCTGGAGTGCCCTACTTAGCTTGCTGCCACCACGACCCGACCCCGGAGAAGCAGCTGATGATGAGATGAAATAAGATGAGATGAGATGCAGTGACACTGTGGCACATGGAAGACACAGGACACACATACGGTTTATGCAAACTGTTTTATTCCAAATTATGGAAAGCTATGACTTTTCAATAAAAGTGGAACTACTTTAGAAACAATCTGCTCAAATCAAATCAAATACTCTGGTAAAAATGAACACACTCATCTAGTCTACTCAAAATTATTCACGTTAAAGACAAGCTTGCTAGAAATCAAACTAAGTCGTTCAAACATAGTTTGGGGCAAACTTTAACAAGCATGCATCCATTTTTTCCAATGTTTTTAAATGTCCCCCTGCTACACCACAAAATGAACTGATTAACTGTTGTGGTGCTGTTTATGCATCTACTTTAAAGGGTTAATATCTGCGTAACATCTGGGATTTATTCCTATTTGGTTCATTACATTACGTAACGTCCAAAACGGCTGCTTTATAGAAAGTGTCAGGTTTCATTGGACTCATGACTTATTCAGTGAAAAACTATTTAGTATGAAGTAAAAATACTTGGTATATCTTAAGTAAAGGGTAAAGAACAAAATTGAAAATATACTCATTTGCATGTATTTATTTAATAGCATGAAGTTATTTCTCTCCTTTTTTGTTCCCCCAAATGCTCGTATTCCCTGGCCACAAACTTGCAAATGGTGATTTCTGCGAGATGTCTCAGGCTAACCATAACCCCAGCCTGAACCCCCACCCTGACTATAACCGAAACTGACTGCAGAAATGATCAAACAGCCCAGGGACAATCATGTCCAACGGTGAGCTGGGACCATCTCTAACTTGCAGAAATAAAGGGAGGTCACGAACCCCAAACCGTTCTAAGTTTTAAGGATCACAGTGGGTTGTGTGAATTCTCCGGGGTCATAAAATAGTTGCTGTTTTTGTGTCGTGTAACAAAAAAACAGGCCAAATTAGAATCTACTAATTTTGTTTATTCTTTCATTTAAGTAAATGAGGTTGGATTAATTCCTTAACTGGCATGGCCTTCAGACTACTTTACACATTACGTCTGTGCGCTGCTGCATGCTGTGACCACGCAGGTAACTGATTGGATTAGGTCCTTGGACAGCAGCGCTGCCTGTGGTAAGTGTGCAGGGGACCTGTGCTACTATATATGCAGCCTATACTGACACTGACGCTGGTCACCTGGGCCAACGGTTTGAGAGCCCTGACTGGCCAAAAGCCAGTGACAATGTAAATGTACTGAAGGATGACAACACAAGCAACACTGTCAACACATTAACGGTGCGTAACAACAGAACAATAACAAGAGTTTGCTAAGAAGATGTTTGGCAATATCTGAAAAAAAGACTGCATAAAGATACATAACAGCTCTGGAAACTCCAGAAAAAGAAAAGAAAATAGGTGCTCACTTTTTTATACAACAGGAGCTTTGAGCTCCTTGGAGCTTATATCAAAGGAGCTCAATAAGCCCAAAGAGCAGTGCACACGTAAGACAAGGTGTGGTATAGACAACAAGCCTGTGATGGCAGCTAAACCCTCCTCCTCTTAGAGCAGTTTTCACTGAGGCTAATGGCGCGCTGACGCTCCTCCAATTCCTTGATTCTCTGACGCAGAACATCGATCTCCTTGTTCTTCTCCTCCTGGAAGGACAGCAGCTTCTGCAGGCACACATGCACAGGTCATTCATACCCATGGAGAAACAAACACACATAAATATGTGCGCACACACACACACACACACACACACACACACACAAGAGTCAAGATAGAAACAACACAGTTGTTAAGTTAAGGCACGACACAACACTTGTGAGCATAGAGCACTAGGTGTTTGTGTACCTTTGAATGATAGAGGAGCGAGAGACAGAGACAGAGAGAGGGAAGACAAAGAAATAAAGGCGGACAGAGAGAATGAGAAGGGCAGAAAGACAGAGGAGGAGAGAGAGAGGGGGAGAGAACTCACCCTCTTGTAGATGTGGAGGAACGGGCTGGAGCTCTGGGGCTGCTGGTTCCTTTGTGCCATACTCTGAACCTTGGAAAGCTTAGCGCCAAACTGACAGAACAAGAGCAAGGTTAAGCCTGAGTAACTGATGTTGTCTCTTGGTATGAAGAACTGGACATCAAATGAGACGAGAAATACCGGAACTTACAGTCAGACACACACACACAGACATGTAGACAGGCAGACAGACACACACAGGTTATCGACAGCGTGTGTTTTATGGAGTCCAGCACTGTTTTACAAACTTTTTTTTTAAATGTTGCCCCCCTTTTTCTCCCCAAATTGTACTTGGCCAATCACCCCACTCTTTCGAGCCGTCCCGGTTGCTGCTCAACCCCCTCTGCTGATCCGAGGAGGGTTGCAGACTACATGTCTCCTCCGATACACGTGGAGTCACCAGCCGCTTCTTTTCACCTTACAGTGAGGCGTTTCACCAGCGGGGTGTAGCGCGTGGGAGGAGCATGCTATTCCCCCCAGTCCCCCAACAGCCGCCACGACCAACCAGAGGAGGGGCTAGTGCAGCGACCAGGACACATACCCACATCCAATTGTGTCTGTAGGGACGCCCGACCAAGCCGGAGGCAACACGGGGATTCGAACCGGTGATCCCCGTGTTGGTAGGCAATGTAATAGACCGCCACGCTACCCGGACGCCCCAGTTTTACAAACTTTGTCTCTAGCAACCTCTATAAAGGCAGTGATTCCCACTGGTGACCCTGACATAGGCATTGCTCTGGTCGGTACGCATTCTTCTGAAGCTCACATCAACAATGTGACTCGGGCTGCACACTTCCACCTACACAATATTGATCCTCTTCGAACGTCACTTACACCTAACAGCACCGCCATACTCATTCACACCCGGTTACATCCCGTATTGACTACTGCAATTCTCTCCTCTTTGGTCTTCCCCTCAAGTGTCTTCATAAACTTCAGTTGGTCCAGAATTCAGCTTCCCGTATCATTACCAGAACTCCTTCCACAGATCACATCACTCCTGTTCTGCAGCAACTCCATTGGCTCCCTGTTAAATACTGTATTGACATCAAGATCCTGCCCCTCACCTTTAAGGCCCTTAATAACCTAGCTCCTTCATATCTTTCTGAACTCCTTCATATCCACACACCCTCCCGCACTCTCAGATCCTCTTTTGCTCTCCAACTCACTACACCATCGGCCCGTTTGACTACCATGGGGTCTAGAGCTTTCAGTCATTCTGCCCCCCACCTGTGGAGCTCTCTCCCACAAGACATCACAACACTGACTCTCTTTCAATCTTCACATCCCATCTCAAAACGCACCTTTTCAGATTGGCATATTCAGTCTGATCCATGCTTCACTGAGTTTTGTGCAGATGATGATTTTATACTTATCTGTTGTGTTAACTTTGTATTGTCTACCTGCTTTGTTTTGACTTTATGCTGTCTGATACAGTGCTGCTGGTTTTTTACTGTGTTCTGTAAGGTGTCCTTGAGTGCTCTGAAAGGTGCTCACAAATAAAATACATTATTATTATTATTATTATTATTTATGTATGGTATGGAACTGTGACATCAAGGAATGATGGGGTTTTTTTTCATTGCCATGCTTATGCAGGATGAAAAGTATTATTTCACAAGAGAAATGCACTTGTTACAAACACCATAGACACAGCCTTTTTTTTCCCACATCCCATAACCCCCCCCACAGCCTGCTGAAATCATCTCAAACCTCCCAGGCGGCTGTTGTGTTGTTTCTGTGGATCTCCTGGTGAAGCCATACCTCTATCTGCATCCTCAGGAGGTCACTCTGCCTTTCTTTTTCCTGGTTCAAGAATTTCTCCCTCATCGCATCCAGTTCAGATTCCTTCCTCTCCAGCAGCTTCTTTACCTCTGCATCTTTCTCTTCCACTGTCAAAAAAAACAAAACAAACATTGCCAAGCATCAGTGAAAGAATGTGAAATAAACGCAGCCATTCCAGGATATTTCATTTCATAAGGTATTTTATTTACGCATTTTCTTCACCCACTTCATCCTTTTCAAGGTCACTGGGGTCTTGCTGAGCTGATCCCAGTCTACTTTGAATAAAAGACAGGGAGACGCCCTGGACAGGATGTGAACAAAATGACAGGATGTGGCAGTATGTGGTCTGAGGTGCTTCAATAGCACAATTTGGACTTATGTCTGTGTTCTGAGACGGACTACATATGCGTGAATGAGAGGGAGCACAGCAGACTGGTGAGGATGCAAGGAGTACAGGTGATGAAGGCGTATGAGTTTAAATGCTTGGGGTCAACTGCCCAAAGTAACGGGGAGTGCAGAAGAGAGGTGAAGAAGAGAGTGCAGGCAGGGTGGAGTGGGTGGAGAAGAGTGTCAGGAGTGATTTGTGACAGAAGGGTACCAGCAAGAGTTAAAGGGAAGGTTTACAAGATGGTTGTGAGACCAGCTATGTTGTATGGTTTGGAGACAGTGGCACTGATGAAAAGACAGGAGGTGGAGCTGGAGGTAGAAGATGAGAAGATGATAAGATTTTCATTGGGAGTGGTGAAGAAGGACAGGATTAGGAAGGAGTATATTAGAGGGACAGCTCAGGTTGGACGGTTTGGAGACAAAGCAAGAGAGACAAGATTGAGATGGTTTGGACATGTGTGGAGGAGAGATGCTGGGTATACTGGGAGAAGGATGCTGAATATGGAGCTGCCAGGGAAGAGGAGAAGAGGAAGGCCAAAGAGGAGGTTTATGGATGCGGTGAAGGAGGACATGCAGGTGGCTGGTGTGACAGAGGAAGATACAGAGGACAGGAAGAGATTGGAAACGGATGATGCACTGTGGCGCCCCCTAAAGGGAGTAGCCGAAAGTAGTAGTAGTAGTAGTAGTAGTAGTAGTAGCAGTAGTAATAGTAGTCTGTGTTCTATTACTTTACTTTTGTGGCTTTTTTAGGGCATGTCACTCTTTACAGCCACACTCTTTCAAATTTTGTTCAAATATGCAGAGAATGCAACGCACCACTGGACAGTCACGGTGCACACTAACCAAACGCCCTCCACAGCTGCAGCCACACTAGATGCAACACCAGTGACTAAATGTAAAATATATTTGTGTTGAGTGATACACATAACCTATTTTGTATTCTGTATTGATTTTTATTTTTTTATTTAGAAGAATGCTGCAAATGCCATACACAGTGCACGTCACCAACACTGAAGTGCTGAACAGAGTTCAGGAAGCTACTGGTCACCATGATAGTTTACTGACAATGGTACAAAAAGGAAATTAAACTGGTTTGGGCACGTTTGCCGAATGGAAAGGACACTTGCAAAGGACGTCCTGCAAGACCTGGTAGAAGGGACTAGGAAGCGAGGGAGACCAAGAAAAACCTGGGTAAATAACACCTGAGAATGGCTACAGATGAGTGTAGTGGAGGTGGGGAGAGCTGCGATGGATAGGGGACGGTGGAAGAGACTCGTTGAGGCATCAGCTGTGCTCCTACAACCTCCATAGGTTACAGAACTGATGAAGATGATGATTGATTCTTATTTTTTTATTTACTTTTTCTCTTTTTCGCCCCAATTGTACCTGTTCAATTACCCCACTCTTCCGAGCCGTCCCGGTCTCTGCTCCACCCCTCTGCTGACCCGGGGAGGGCTGCAGACTACCACATGCCTCCTCCCATACATGTGGAGTCGCCAGCCGCTTCTTCTCAGCTGACAGTGAGGAGTTTCACCAGGGGGACATAGCGCGTGGGAGGATCACGCTATTCCCCCCAGTTCCCCCTCCCCGCCGAACAGGCATCCCGACCAACCAGAGGAGGCGCTAGTGCAGCCACCAGGACATGTGCCCACATCCGGCTTCCCACCCGCAGACACGGCCAATTGTGTCTGTAGGGATGCCCGACCAGGCTGGAGGTAACACAGGGATTCGAACCGGCAATCCCCGTGTTGGCAGGCAACGGAATAGACCGCCACGCCACCTGGACGCCCTTCTGTATTGATTTCTTTTAAAAAATCCCGGTCTCCGGGATCACTACATTAAATTTAAACATCATTAATTTATCAACAGTTCATGTATAACAGTATTTTGCAGCATTAAGCATCACTAAGTTCCAAGTCAAATGAACTGAAACAGTTTGAGGATCAACCTTATCTGACCGTCCGTGACTGAGGATTTACACTGACTGAGGGTTTGGTTGTGTGTATCATCTGACTTACGTTTGCTCTGCTGTCTCGTGAGCTCCCATTGGTGTCTCTCCTCCTCAGCATCAATCTGAGCAAGCAGTCCCGCCACTTTAGCCTCCTGGTCCTGAGAACAGAAAGCTGACAAGTCACCTGACGTCCACCAACACTGGCTAGAAGTTGAAATGTTGAAATGAAACATATTGTCGGTTCGGACACGTCGACATTCTAACGTATCTGTGGTCTGCAGAAACGTAAAACGCCAACATGTCATTGTGGCGCCTGGGTTGTTTTTCCGACTGGAAGGCTGCACCACTGATACCCACTGCACAGCCCCGCACGTGCAAAACTGATGCTAAAGGGGAACCTCAAGTGTCCCAGTGTGACGCGTGAGGTCACGCACCAAGCGGCCGTATTTGAGGAGTTGGGGATGAGAGCGTGTTGGAAGGGCAGGCTGTACTCCTTCTGTTCCTAGACAAAACAGTAAGAGAGGAAACCGTGAGACAGGCTGAGGGCTCCAGCTAAATAATGGCGTCTCTGAATTCCTTAAAACTCTAACTTTACCTTTTTGTAAAGCGCCGGGCATCAGTGGTGGCCATGTTTTCTCATGTTTGAACTCTGAACCGGTGTTGATTGCGCCTCATTGTACCTTACTTACATTTTTATTTATTTTATTTTGTGTATATATATATTTTATTATTATTCCTTTTGACTTTTATCTTTAACATTTACTTTTAATTTGTCCCTGTCGCACAAGCATACCAAGACAAATACCTTGTATGTTCTTGTACTTGGCAATAAATGTGTTTCTGATTCTGAATACTGATGAGGGTCTTCGCTGTTAGGAACACAAACATCTCAGCAACCTTCAGCCAGCAGACAGGGTGCAGCCCGGGCGGTGGGGCTGCAGTGGGGCAGAGGTTGGGCATGAGTTTGATTCCAGCCCTCACTGGATCATTCATCCTTTGTGGGAATGCTAAGTGAGGGGGACCAGGAGAGACTGGGAGAGGTGGGGAAGTGTGTGCCTGGATGTCAGGCGACTGGCACCGGGGATCCAGATTAAAGCAGGAAGCCTGGTGCCCGGCTCAGGCAGGTCAGTGCAAATTCCACTTAATGTCCTGAGCTGTCAGTCAACAAGACCCTCAACAGAGCATATGTTTGATGTGTGCGCTGATGACAGTCTCCATCCATCCATCCATTATCTAAACACCCTGGACAGGCGGGCAGGCCATCACAGTGCTCACGAACACACACGCACACACACACACACACACACACACACACACACACACACACACACACACACACACACACACACACACACACACCTAGGGACAACTTAGTACGGCCGATTCACCTGACCTACATGTCTTTAGAATTAGAATTAAGAGAATGACTGGAACATTATTATCCATTTTGGTCATGAGCACGTTTTTGTACACTGATAGTTGTGCAAAGCAGATGGACATATCCTGTAAATTCAATTCAGTTTTGGTTTGCGACATTAATTTTACTCTTGAATAAACTCAACGGGTCTAGATGGCGGTAAAATCGTTAAATGAAGTAATGATCATAACCTCTAATGTTCTCTCAATCTGCTGGTCCCGCTCTGCGATCTCATTCTTCAGCTTTTCATTCACATCTGCAACATGAAAATATCAACATTAAGACGCACCATGACAGAATGGCCACCAGATGGCAGAGTGGCAGCATCTTGATCCAAACACACGGTATCATAAAAAGCACAACACAATCTAAACATTACAAGACATATTAATTATGAACATTTTCTCAATTTCTAGTGGTACTGTACTCTCCGAGGATGTGCACCACAGCTGAGCCAATATAGAGACAACACATTATACCCTCCCTTACAGCCTGACAAGAACAGCCAAGGGAATTTTGGGAAAAAAAATAATTAAAAAAATCAAAGAATACCACTTTGGTTTCTAGGGATTTACTAGAAATATGACCAGACTGCTCGCTGATGGCAACAGAAATACCTCTGACGTTACACTGCTCCTGCAGACACTGCTGAAGCGAGTTCACGGTGGCTAGGATGCCATCTCTCTCTGCAACACAAACCAGAAATGGGTTGGATCACATTGGCATCTTTTCATGTTTTGTTTTACCCTACACACTGAAGACAACGCGTTCCAGAGAATTTACTAGAAGGTATTTTGAAATAAATGAAGCATAACTTTTCTGTGATGGAGAGCTTCTGTGTCACAGAAATCACTCTCTGAATGTGATAAACCCAACCTATCTGGCGCTCTACCAGTTTTAAGCAAATGTTTTCAGCAAAAAAGAAGGGCAGATCTTTGTTCCAACCAAGCAGTTACACACCTGTGTCTCCTAATCAAGTTCCTCAGCAAAGACTCTACTGGTTGGTTAGTGGGATGAGGTATGTAACATAAACCTGCACCCACACCCTTATCCCTTTCTGGATAAGATTACCCACCCCTGCATCTAGTCATAATCATCACGAGTATCATCAGTGCAAAATTTTTAAACACCCGTATTCCCGAATTCTGTCTCACCATGGTGAGGATGCAAGGAGTAGAGGTGAAGAAGGTGTATGAGTTTAAATACTGGGGGTCAACTGTACAAAGTAACGGAGAGTGCAGATGAGAGTGCAGGCAGGGTGGAGTGGGTGGAGAAGAGTGTCAGGAGTGATTTGTGACAGAAGGGTACCAGCAAGAGTTAAAGGGAAGGTTTACAAGATGGTAGTGAGACCAGCTATGTTGTATGGTTTGGAGACAGTGGCACTGATGAAAAGGCAGGAGGCAGAGCTGGAGGTGGCAGAGTTGAAGATGATGAGATTTTCATTGGGAGTGATGAAGAAGGACAGGATTAGGAAGGAGTATATTAGAGGGACAGCTCAGGTTGGACGGTTTGGAGACAAAGCAAGAGAGTCAAGGTTGAGATGGTTTGGACATGTGTGGAGGAGAGATGCTGGGTATACTGGGAGAAGGATGCTGAATATGGAGCTGCCAGGGAAGAGGAGAAGAGGAAGGCCAAAGAGGAGGTTTATGGATGCGGTGAGGGAGAACATGAGGGTGGCTGGTGTAACAGAGGAAGATGCAGAGGACAGGAAGAGATGGAAACGGATGATCCGCTGTGGCGCCCCCTAACGGGAGCAGCCGAAAATAGCAGTAGTGGGGGGGGGGATTCTGCATTCTGTCTTATTTTGAAGTTTGAGTGACCATTATAACAAAGGCTTGAGGTGATGCAGTTTAAACTGGCAATACCGATGAGAATGATCACAACGAGCCAATAGGGTCAGTGTCAACGTTTAGAAAGTCTCACAAGATTGCCGAGTATAACGGGCAATTTTTGTTCGGTGTAAAACCAACCACCAAAAGTGGAGGTGCGATAACGCGAAAATAAAAACGGACAGTGGCAGGTGAGTTTGGGGACCTCAGCTTATGTTTGGTGAAGAGAAAACCTATGACACTGACTAGGTCAACTCATGTCAGAAGGAATGCATTTTGTTCAGACCATCAACCACAGGAGGGAGACACAGGACACTACATCTCCCTCATGTCAGAGACGCCCTCATATTCACACAATATCACTGGTCAGATTCAAGTTAGAAATATGGTGAAGGTAATGTCTGGAGTTGAAACACAAGGCCAACACGTCAAATGTTGATCTGAGATTCTTCTTTCTTTGAAAACAGGACGTCTACATAGGCCAAAAAGAAACTCAACATTTGACATGATTTGACATGGTCTGGCATATCATTATCAGTTCAGACTCCAGATAAAAAAAATATGGTGAGGATTATGGTTAGCATTTAGATCTAAATCAATGTATTAACAGCTGAAATTGTTGAAATTAGTACGTAGGCCTATAGGCAAAAGTTAGATTAATTCAAAAACAGATTTATTGATTATAGGATACCTCCTGGGCACCTTCCTTTGGAGGTTTACTGGGCACGGTCAACTGGGAGGAGACCCCGGGGCAGACCCAGAACTCGCTGGAGGGCTCACATGTCCAGTGTGGCCTGGGAACGCCTTGGGATCCCCCAGGAGGCGCTGGACGCCCTCCAGCTCCTCCTTGCTGGGGAGTGGGACGTCTGGAGTGCCCTACTTAGCTAGCTGCCACCGCGACCCAAACCTGGGGAAGCGGCTGATGATGAATGAATTTATTGACCTTCTAATTGTATAACAATATAAATATACAAGTGGGTGTATTTATCCAAGCTGTTCTTTTAATTTGTCCCCCATCTATATACAGACAGGTGACCTGAATGTTTGACCGCTACAGTGAGGGGTCCGGGGGTCTGTTATGTGGTGGGGGCATTTTCCTGGCATGGTTTGGGTCCACTTGTCCAGGGAAGGGTAATTGCAAATCAATACAAAGTTATTCTGAGTGATCACCTTTGACAATGCTCCCATCCACAGGGTACGAGGGGTCTCTGGATGGTTTGATGAGGATGAAAATTATGTAAGTCATATGTCACCAGATCTCAACCCAATTAAACACCTATGGGAGATTTTGGACCAATACCATCATCAAAACGCCAAATGAGGGAATACCTTTTAGAAGAATAGTGTTCCATCCCTCCAGTAGAGTTCAGAGACTTGTAGAATCTATACAAGGAGAATTGAAGCTGTTCTGGAGGCTCGCAGTGGACCAACACCTTACTGAGACCCTTTATGTTGGGTTTTCCTTTAATATGTCACCTGTCTGTATACATATACAGACACACTTTGATATAAGATAAGAGAAGAAAAAGTACCTTGCACCAGAGACCTCTCTCTGGTCTGTGACCATCTCAACACCCGGGCGGAGTCATTCATCTTGTCCTCCATAATGTCGTTCATGTCCTTAATATCTATAATTTTCTATTTTCAGAATCAGAAATCTGAATCAGAAACACTTCACTTGTCGTTTCAGTTCATGCACTTGCACACATGAACATGACATGAAACGAAAGTTTCCCCAGACCACAGCAGTGCAACAAAAAGACAAAAACACACCCGAAAACTATAAGAACACACATATCCACACTAACACACATATCCAAACTAACACACATATCCACACTAACACACATATCCACACTAACACATATATCTAAACTAACACACATATCCAAACTGACACACATATCCACACTAACACACATATCTAAACTAACACACATATCTAAACTAACACACATATCTAAACTAACACACATATCCAAACTAACACACATATCCACACTAACACACATATCTAAACTAACACACATATCTAAACTAACACACATATCTAAACTAACACACATATCCAAACTAACACACATATCCAAACTAACACACATATCCACACTAACACATATATATTTAAACTAACACACATATCCACACTAACACATATATTCAAACTAACACACATATCCACACTAACACACATATCCACACTAACACACATATATCTAAACTAACACACATATCTAAACAAACACACATCCACACTAACACACATCCACACTAACACACATATCTAAACTAACACACATATCTAAACTAACACACATATCCATACTAACACACATATATTCAAACTAACACACATATCCACACTAACAAACATATATTCAAACTAACACACATATCTAAACTAACACACATATCTAAAGTAAAAACTAAAAACGAACGAAGGCCAGCTAGGATTGACGGCCTGTCTGCATGGGCTAGCAGTTAGCTTAGCCTGCACCGCTTCGGCGTCCTGTCAGACCGCCGTCGGTGTTACCTCTCCAGGCACAGCTCCAGGCAGGGCCGTGGTCTCTGGGCCCACAGGACCCAGAAGACCACGCTCCCCCAGCCGATCCAGCGGCAGCTCTCCCGGCCGTCAAACGAAAACACAAACTCAGATGCAGACGCGGACAAAGCCGCTGCCGGCCGCCGCCGGGCGCTGCCGGCCTGAGCGAGGCCGCCGCGAACCGGAATTCGCGCCGCCATCTTCCAGTTTTACCAGTAAAAGCGGGAACAGAAGCGCCAGTTGCATTTTAGCCCAAATGTAAATGTTTTTTCCTCAGTTAACTACGGTTAACTACGGTTAACTACGGTTATTCATCGTCTAATAAAGTAGTAATCGTCTTTTTGCCAAGCTAGCCGTGTAGCCGCCATGTTCGCACCTTCTCCAGCTGCCTGAAACTGTTGGTCAACTTGTCCGTATCCACACGTATCAAGCTCGACATGTCTCGCCTTCTTTTGCCCCGGTGGTAACAGACTAGTTTAGTTACGTAGAGCAAAACTAATAATGGTAATATTATTAATAATATTATGTTAAGCAACGTCGGACTGCCCGACAAGTTAAGCTGCTTCATCTGAACGACAAAAGCCGACGTCAGATATTACCGTAGGACGCGCACGCGGGCTATCAGCGCCTTTGCGCGGGAACTCGCCGTCAAGAGAGCAGACAGACAGACAGACGGACGGACGGACGGACGGACAGACAGACGGACACACGGACAGACAGACGGACGGACGGACGGACGGACAGACGGACGGACAGACAGACAGACAGAGATAGTTAGGTAGATAGACAGACGGAAAGACGGACAGAGATAGTTAGGTAGATAGACAGACGGACAGACGGACAGAGATAGTTAGGTAGGTAGACGGACAGACGGACGGACGGACAGATAGGCAGACAGACAGATAGGCAGACAGACAGATAGGTAGGTAGACAGACAGACAGACAGACAGACAGACAGACAGATAGGTAGGCAGACAGACAGACAGATAGGCAGACAGACAGATAGGTAGGCAGACAGACAGATAGGTAGGCAGGCAGACAGACAGACAGACAGACGGACGGACGGACAGACAGATAGGTAGGTAGATAGACAGACGACAGACAGACAGACAGGTAGACAGACAGACAGACAGGTAGGTAGGTAGACAGACAGACAGACAGACAGACAGGTAGGTAGATAGATAGATAGACAGACGACAGACAGACAGACACGGATAGATAGATAGATAGATAGATAGCTAGATAGATAGATAGATAGATAGATAGATAGATAGATAGATAGATAGATAGATAGATAGATAGATAGATAGATAGATAGATACACAGACAGAAAGACAGACAGACAGACAGACAGACAGACAGACAGACAGGTAGGTAGATAAACAGACAGACAGACAGACAGACAGACAGACAGATAGATAGATAGATAGATAGATAGATAGATAGATAGATAGATAGATAGATAGATAGATAGATAGATAGATAGATAGATAGATAGATAGATAGATAGATAGATAGATAGATAGATAGATAGATAGATAGATAGATAGATAGATAGATAGATAGATAGATAGATAGATAGACAGACAGATAACCTCTTAACTGTCAGAGACAGGGAGCAGCGACAGATCCTCACCAAATACAGGCTCAGTGACCACAGTCTTAGCCACTGAAAAGGGGAGACACAAAAAGACGTGGTTGCCAAAAGAGCATCAAACATGTGGTCAGTGCATGACAGGTGAGGTGAAGACAGAGGTGCACTTCCTCCTTAAATGTGACACATTTGCGGAGGGGCACTTCCTCCTTAAATGTGACACATTTGAAAAACAGCGCCGGGCTTTTGTCCAGGAGCTGGAACATGTGACTCCAGAGTAGCAGGACATGGAGGACGCAGGTAAGCTGCGGGGGGTCCTGGGAGGGGGCAGCGGCGAGCATTGCAGCAAGATTTATATGATCTTGCCACAACCTGAGAGACAGTGGGGGATGGCACCTACTGCTACTGTTGTTGTTTAGTTTTTCTCAGTGGCTTTGGTGCATTCCTCACATCACTATCAACATTTGCACAACAGTTAGTTCAGCCTCCACAACATTTAGTCATTTGTGCACATCATAGTAGCAGCTTCTCATTCCTTCCAGCAAATTGCAAATGCTTCTGGACATGCATCAACTGCTTTCATACAACTCTCTGCTGTTTTATAACATTATCGTTTGCTTATGTCCTGTCAGTCAAAATGAACTATACTTGTGAATGCTGAACAGCCATTCCCTATAAAACCAATAGTCCTCATTTCATTGCTTGAGTCATTACATACAACAATTTTGAACTAGTTGTCAAAATCTTTCAAGCAAATGTTGTCTTATTTTTTTTCCTGAAAATTTCTCCTAAATTGAGCAATGTCTCTCAGGGTGAACCTCAGCTTTCACTGACGAGAAGGGGTGTGTGAAGCATTAGTTGCAACCAATGATGAGCCACTTCTCCACCGTCCCTCAGAGCTGAACCCCATGAACCCCCACTTTACAAGCATTTATGAACCAAGCAGGACATAGTGTGTACCATTTCTACAATACTGTGACACAGAAATGGAAGGTCAGCCTTGTGGAAGAGGGGTGAGGATGCGGGGAGGAAGGGGAAGGGGACAAAACAGGGGAAGAGGAAGATGAGGCCAAGTACATAGGCGGATTCCTGATGAAATCAGGGCCACAATTGTGGATCATGTGGTCAGTCACGGCCTCACAATGGCTGAGGCCGGTCGAAGGGTGCAGCCAAATGTTGGGAGAACCACTGTAAATTCCATTATTCCGACATTTCGTCGGGAGAACAGGTGTGTGTGTGTAATGGACACTAATCCAGCACTGAACAGTCTGCACTGCACTACTGTCATTGTGTCATACATGAAGCTTGCAGTGGGACCAGAACTGGTCACTTTTTACATTTTACATTTAGACCTACGGCTTTACTGCAGCGCAGATTTAGTGTATTGTAGTGTACAGTAGTGTTACAGTAAAGATTTGCCATATTTACTCTGCACCACATAGGATTGCAAGACAACCTTGCAGAGGTGGAAGAGGGCCCCTTTTTACTCCACAGCAAGAGGAAGCCATTTGTGCACTGGGGATTGCAAACAATGCCATAAGGCTGAGAGCGATACAAAGTGGGGTTATAGAGGATGACAACATCTTTGGGAATATTGAATCCGTTTCAATCACTGCAATTGACAGAGTGCTCAGGAGAAATGAAATGCGCATGAAACAATTGCACAAGGTGCCATTTGAACGGAGCAGCGACAGAGTGAAGGAGATCCGTCACCAGGTAAAACATGCCTGTGTTCTATGCACACTCTAATGTCCAGTGCTGCAAACTGTTTGCTTTGTGTAGTGCCATGCACTACACTTACATGCCAGTTCTGTGTATGTGTATTCACAGTGCATACTGTACAATATGTTGTCCCAAATGCATTATGTTACACAGGAAAAGTTGTGATAGTTTTTCTCGCTCCCTCTTCTGTGAGACAGCGTGTGCTGGAGCTGGAGGCCAGGGAACCGCTGCACACATTCACATACCCTGATGAGGCGGGTTTCAATCTGGCAAAAGGTAGAAGGCTGCGGAGGAATCGCATTGGACAGAGAGCAACCACTGATGTCCCAGGCCCACGAGGAGGGAATATTACTGTGTGTGCAGCCATCTCAGAAAACAGCGTCCTCCCCCATATCCCCCGTCTTGGTCCATACAACACACAACATCTGCTGACTTTTGTAGACACTCTTTACAGGCACATAATGCCTGAGGATGAGAGGGGTCTAACTGGAGGCCATGTGAACAAGTATGCTGTTGTTTGGGATAATGTGCGTTTTCACCACTCCGGTGTGGTCAGACAGTGGTTTGCAGCACACGATAGGATGCTGGTGGAATATCTTCCCCCCCCCCCTACTCACCATTCCTACATCCAATAGAGGAGTTTTTCTCTTCCTGGAGGTGGAAGGTATATGACCGGCATCCACATACCCAAATGGCCCTGCTAGCGGCCATGGCTGCAGCATGTGATGACATCACAGCAGAGTCCTGCAGAGGGTGGAGTCGCCACTGGAGGAGATGCCTTCCTCGCTGCATTGGCAGGAGAGGATGTTGGCTGTGATGGCGATGAAACGATGTGGCCAGACAGAGAGGAAGGTCTGGACGTGCATGAATGATTTACAGTACTGTCTGTGTATGTTGTATGTTCAGTTCCAATATGTACTGCAATATTGTGTACAGTTGTGCACAGCTCTGCCCAAAGGGAGTGTATGTTTGTTGTGAATAAGGGTGTATTTTTTCTTTTGCACAATGCTGTGAACCAATTAGAATTGCAAAGAGCATGTGCAGTAAAAATGTGAAACATACATATTCAGCGTCTTGTACTCAGATACCTCACTAAATACCGTAATGTGTAACTTTACTGTAGTTTTCAAACGGCTGTGTAAATAGTATACCATAGTGCTGTCTTGAGCATTTTCAGGTAGTGTCACCAAGATCTGACTTTCTGCACTGGAAAACATTGACAGAGGAAACTGTCCTAATGAAAACATGGCAAAGCCATTTGACTATCTTGTTCATAAACAATGGTGTCAGGACCTTTCATCTTGAGGACACTGACACTGTCATTGACATGCATACTTGCTTTTGAGGAATGAACTATCCATGTTGAGCAAGTGACATGCTTTTGCAGGTTATCCACTAGGTTTTGCAGTTTGTACTAATCGTTTTGAGAAATGCATTAACTGTTGTGCAAATGTAAATAGTGACGTGAGAAATGCACCAAAGCCACTGAGAAAAACTGCAATATCATAATCATTGTTGTTGTTGCTGTTATCATTGTAATCATTGTTGTATTGTGTTGTTGTTGTTGACATGCTTTGGCAATATGTACAGATAGATAGATAGATAGATAGATAGATAGATAGATAGATAGATAGATAGATAGATAGATAGATAGATAGATAGATAGATAGATAGATAGATAGATAGATAGATAGATAGATAGATAGATAGATAGATAGATAGATAGATAGATAGATAGATAGATAGATAGATAGATAGACAGACATGGTGTAATGAAGTGGCCTCATCATGGAGGCATGGCTGGTGTGGAAGTAAGGACATCAGGAGGAGAGTAAGAAAGAGCTTTATTTATAATCACACATTTCAACACATTAAGTGCAGTGACGTTACAAATTCACCAGTAATGACAACCAGCTGCTCGGGGGTTTAAGACCTATTCACACACAACACAACACACACACCACACCACAACACAACACACACACCGAGGGTTCACCGAGAGGTCAAACCGAAACAATAAAAAACAAAAGTTGGTAATCCGTCGTGAAAATGAAGTTATGTGGACAGTGTGTCACGGCATGAAATGAGACAAGCGTTGCAGTTCGGCTTTGCACATCGACCGTCAGCGTGAAATCCAAATAATCAGACCCCAGCCAAAACACACGAAGAAGAAGCGACGGCCGAGCACGTGTTACATCGCCATCAGCCTCACTGCGTCACTGTGAATAGAGGGATGCCGAGGGGGGGTTAGCGTGCCGGAATCACACACACGGAAATCCCCACACGGAAATCCCCATGTGGGTTCTGCTGCGGGAGCCTGGTCTGCCGCGTCCGGTGGGCCCAGGGACCACGGCCCTGATTGGAAGCTGCCCCCTGAGGAGGAAACGTCGAGAGCGGTCAGACAGGACGAGGCAGCAGGGCAGGCTAAGCTAACTGCTAGCCCATGCAGACCGGCAGACCGGCAGTCCGACAGCCATCCTGGCGTTCACTCTCTTGGACAGTTATTTATTTATTTATTTATTTATCTATTATAATATGTTGACTATATGTGTTGTTGTAGTTTGTATGTGGTTGTGTCTCTGCGTTGCACTGCTGTGGGCTGGGGGAAGCAATATTGCGTTTTATTTCATGTGCGCACGTTCATGCAATGAAATGACAAATGTTCCCGATCCCTGATTCCTGATTCCTGACTCCTGATTCCTGATTCCTGATTCCTGATTCCTGCTAGTGACAACATGAGCTACACCTGACTTTGTTTCCTGCAGACATGTCTTTGGCACACACACATGTAAAACTGAAGATAAGCCACAGTATGAATACATTTTTACTCAACCAAGATATACGTATGTGTAAAGCGTAGTGTTAAGGACCCGGTTGTGAATTTGCAGAGCTAAAATAGGTACCAGTATCAAAACATTTAGAAGGAGAAGAGAAGAAAGAAAGAAGAAGGAAGCCACTTTATTTTGACATTGTACAGGTTACAGTGAAATGTGTTCTCTGCATGTAACCCATCCTGTTGTATAGGAGCAGTGGGCAGCCGCAGCGCCCGGGGACCAATTCCAGTTCTTCTTTCCACTGCCTTGCTCAGCGGCACGGGCAGGAGTATTAACAGTAACATGCATGTCTTTTTGGTGGTGGGAGGAAACCGGAGCACCCGGGGGAACCCCACGCAGACACGGGGTGAACATGCAAACTCCACACAGGAAGGACCTGGGAGAGCCTGGGGTTTGAACCCAAGACCTTCTTGCTGTGAGGCAACAGTGCCGACCACTGGGCCACCGTGCCGCCCACTTAAGACAATACCAAGGCCTCCCTGGTGTTAGTTTCCCTTTGAAGGGTTCCCTTGATACAACAGGTTACCCCAATAACAAATGTTCCCCTGTTGGCTCCGCGGTCCCAATATGAGGTGGTGGTTACAGGAACTAGTCTTGGTGTCCACTTTGGGCCTAGGTGCAAATTTGTCCTGCCCATCTCTCATTGTCAGGACAGCATGCAAAACGGACAGGATTTCCATAACCCAAAACGAGGAAGAGTCGAACTGACGTAGCTGGTTTGCTCGACATTGCACCTATACTGGGCTCCAACTTGTTAGAAGGGCACAATCCTCATTTTCGGTGAGCATTTGGGAGAGTTCTGAACCAAATTGACGGCCACACTTATTTAATTTCATGTAAACGTTTTCCCTCCAGTGTCTGCTTAATGTCTACTGCCACCTATTGGCCCGGTGGGCACATCTCATTACAGTCTGTACAATTCAATGTCTGTGAATGTTCTCATTCATCCAGGTCACGGTTATCCAAAGGAGTTGAATCAAGTGCAGCTGGACTTGGTATAGACGTTTCGCCTCTCATCCAAGAGGCCTCATCAGTTTGTGCCTTCCTGACTAGACTGACTGGCTGGTTAGTCTCTCTGGAGTCATTATCAGAGCTTTTGATGTCAATGGCTCTTTTGTGTTCCGATGTTTAGCAGCGACGGTCGTTGGGGTTGTTAGTTTCGACTTCGTTGGTGCTCCATTCAGTGGTCATGAGAGTCGTTGGAGTGACCGACTGTTGTTCTTGGAGGCTAAGCTTTTGAGTCTCCTGGGTAGAGATGAAAGGATGGCATTGTACGTGGGAGATAGGTGGTGCCAGTTCTTCTTACCATTGCCTTGCTCAGGGGCACGGGCAGGAATATCAGCCCTGGCATGCATGTCTTTTTGATGGCGGCAGAACACGGGAGCACCCGGAGGAAACCCAAACAGACACAGGGAGAAAATGCAAACTCCACACAGGAAGGACCTGGGGCGGTCTGGGGTTTGAACCCAGGACCTTCTTGCTGTGAGGCAGCAGCGCTAGCCACTGGGCCACCGTGAATTTAAACAGACAACATGAGAGCTTTTGGAAAGTGTAGTCAACATATCTCTCGTGCTCTGCTAGAGGCTGTTTCCAGTACAGATTTCAATCCCATTCACAATGGAGCACAGACCAAACTTAAAAAACAAAAACAAAAAAACAAAAATCAAGATACATATTGAACAATTTTTCCCTCAAGAGTGTTTTTGTCATTTCAGCTGGTTCCTCTCAAGATCACATCTCCCCCCGTGTGACTCATACATTTCTCAGATCACTGTATTTCATACAAGATATTGAAAATGGCATGGCAGCAACGGGCAGCTCAGTGCAACATGAGGGGATGCGAGTGACGCATTGCTCCGCCTCCCGTCTCTAATACGCAGACTCCGTTTCCAAATTTCATCCACTGTGCAAACTGCCAGCAAGATGGCGGCAAGAAAATTTGTGATATTTTGGCATTAAAACTGCATTATGCGATTGAATAATGTCCTGCTGTCCACTGTCCTACGCAGTCAGTGGGCCGAACTTTGGGCCCAACGGTGCCGAGCTCCATGCAACAAAGTCAGTTCCTGCTTGCTGCAGCAGCATCAGCAGCACAGCGTTGGGAGTTATCATGACCTGTGTCAACCTATAGGGGTGAAGGGGGCACGGATGCAGTTTTGTCTTACTGGATTTTGAGAAAGCGGACACACGCAACGTTCAGAGTCAGACTGAAGGTGCGTCGAAATGCTGAAATAGAGCAAGAAAGGGATTTTTCTCAAGATTTATTTTAAGGCAGCCATGACAAGGAGCACAGGGATTGTCTATTCTATGAAGGCAAGGCGCTTGGTTGCCACATAACTTGTTTCCGACATCCTTTAAGCAAAGAAACGCCTTGGCAGATGGGAAGACCAGACCTAGGCCATAGTCCATTACGGTTTGCATGTAAGTTATTTGTGCCTTGAAGTTTTGCGGTATATTGTCAAAGATGGCTGTCAGGAAAAGATGGCCTGAAAACCGCCATGACACCATAGTAATTGTTGCTTGCTGATGGGCCACTGATGACACTAATGCACGGTGAGGAGGGAAACCATATACATAACCATATGCTGTATATCTGTAATGCTGCTGTGAGATTTATAGTAATGCTTTTAGGGTATCTGAGAATCCAGCCACAATAGTAATTATTTATTTATTTATTTAGTCCCCCCCCCTTTTGTCCCCAATTGTACCTGTCCAATTACCCCACTCTTCCGAGCCGTCCCGGTCTCTGCTCCACCCCCTCTGCCAAGCCGGGGAAGGCTGCAGACTACCACATACCTCCTCCCATACATGTGCAGTCACCAGCCGCTTCTTTTCACCTGACAGTGAGGAGTTTCGCCAGGGGGACACAATGCGTGGGAGGATCACGCTATTCTCCCCAGTTCCCCTTCCCACCCCAAACAGGCCCCCCGACTGACCAGAGGAGGCACTAGTGCAGCAACAAGGACACATACCCACATCCGGCTTCCGACCCGCAGATACGGCCAACTGTGTCTGTAGGGATGCCCGACCAAGCCGGAGGTTAACACGGGGATTCGAACTGACGGTCGGCGTGGTGGTAGGCAATGGAATATACCGCTACGCTACCCGGAAGCCCTAATACTATAATTTCTCATTATTTCTTTGATTCTTTTCTTCAAGTGCATTGTCAGACTGTTTGCTAAACAGCAAGCCCTGTTACTTTCCGAACCTGAAGAAGGTGACAACTGAAGGTATGTCGATCTTAAGGGGCAGTAATACCGACTGTCAACATGCTTTCCGTTGGCAATTTCTTTGTGAACTTGTAATTTTTTTGTGTTGGTTAGCAACGTCTCAGCTGAAGTCAACCTCATGATGTTGTGTAGCAAAAGGCATCTGAGCTCCCTAAGACAGGCCCGAATTCTCCTGGTCACTGTTCCTTGACACTTTGTCACCCTCAGACTTTTCCCCGCCCTATACTACCTTTGAAGGATTACCCTCAGCTATCAACAGTGCACCGTTCATCTATGGTGTGATGTCTCCCAAAAAGTCAGGGGTCAGGTACCCGTCTGGGGTGGGCATGGCCTTTGGCGTGGTAAGCTGGGGGGCGGGTGCTGGGTTTGGTGTTAGCAGGAGACTGTTCTTCCTGTCGACCCCTTCCACCATGGTGTAGACGGTGGCAGGGGAAAGCGAGGGCATGGGGGTCAGATCTGATTTGAGATATGGCCTCTGGTAGTCCTGCACAACCTGAGAGTGCACAGAAAGTGAGTTTTCTCCCTCACAAGGTTCACTAGTTTCCTCTGAGGACAGTTCAGGTCTAATTTCACCAACATATACCTTGGAGGTGTACCCGCCATCATTTGTGTTCATTACCAGCGGCTGATGCTCTTTCATCCCATTTTGTTTCTCCTCCCCATCCTTCACTCCTACCTCTGTAACTCCACTTGCGGTCTTCTCTGGCTCCTTCTGCTCCTCAGGCGTTAACAGCACGTCTCCAGATGGTCTCACCTCAGTAACTTGGGCGTACAGGTCCTCTCTGCCAGGAACTGCCCTGGGGCCTTCACCAGGAGCAGGGGTTTGGATGGGGGAAATAGGCTCTGAGGCCTCCGCACCAACAGACGCGGTTGTGTTGGGGCTGCGGTTTGAGAGAAGCGAGTGGAACGGAGATGCCTCGGGGTCACAGGAGAGTTCCGGGTCACAGCAGCTAGCACGGCCCGAATCGTCATCTCCAAAGCCAATGGACAGGGGCAAACAACTGGGGGACGGACGGTCCACAAGACAGTCGGTATCCATGTCCGTCAACCTATCGCTGGGCTCCTCGATATCCAGTTCGATGAACTCCACCCAAGGGTCGTTGTTGTACAGATCGGGCCTCAAGTTATGGTGGTCACACAGGATGGACGTAATTTCAGCCAGCTTGCCTTTCTACAACAAAATCAGTCGAGCCACCATCAGAATGGACACACCAATGTTGCTTAAATAAGACTTTGTTTTGAAAAACGTAAATGTGCGTCTGAAGTGACTGGAATTGGACAATTTAAACTGCAAATATTTGACTGAATTGTGTAGGTACACAACACACTCAGAGGGCATCGAAGTACAACCTGTTGTCCCAAAATCAGCCTTTGTTTACCGGTATAGAGTCAAATGTAAGGAGATACCTTGAGTAGTTCTGGGTTAATCCCTCCAATTTTAGGTCCAGGAACAGGAGGTAAAAGAATGACCATCAGCCTTAAAGAAGCACAGAGCAGATTATGTTAACTTTACTTTGACAGTGGGAAACTATACTAACATTCATTCATTCATTCATTCATTCATCTTCAGCCGCTTCTCTGGGGTCGGGTCGCGGTGGCAGCAAGCTAAGTAGGGCACTCCAGACGTCCCTCTCTCCAGCAACGCCCTCCACTTCCTCCTGGGGGATCCCAAGATGTTCCCAGGCCAGATTGGACATGTAGTCCCTCCAGCGAGTTCTGGGTCTACTCTGGGGTCTCCTCCCAGTTGGCCATGCCCTGCAACCTCCAAGGAAGGTGCCCGGGAGGCCTCCTAATCAGATGCCCGAACCACCTCAACTGGCTCCTTTCGACGTGAAGGGGCAGTGGCTCTACTCCGAGCTCCCTCCGGATGTCTGAGCTCCTCCCCCTATCTCTAAGGCTGAGCCCAGACACCCTACGGAGGAAACTCATTTCAGCCACTTATGTCCGCGATCTCACCCTTTCGGTCACTACCCAAAGCTCATGACCATAGGTGAGGGTTGGAACGAAGACTGACTGGTAAATTGAGAGCTTTGCCTTCCGGCTCAGCTCCCTCTTCACCACAACTGTACAACGTCCGCATTACTGCTGATGCTGCACCAATCCACCTGTAAGTCTCCTACTCCATCCTACCCTCACTCGTGTTGATACTACATACAGTCAATTGTATTTGTATAGCCCAATATCACGAATAACACATATTTAGAAAGTGGTCGGTGTTTTTATCTTTCCCATTAATTAACTGGGCTCCTTCACATCCATCCACACCGCTTATCCTGCTCTTCAGGGTCGCGGGGATGCCAGAGCCTATCCCAGCAGTTATTGGGCGGCAGGTGGCGAGACACCCTAGAAAGGCCGCCAGGCCATCACAGGGCCGACACCCACACACGTTCACACCAAGGGACAATTTAGTACGGCCGATTCACCTGGCCCACATGTCTTTGATTCACCTGACCCACATGTCTTTGATTCACCTGACCCACATGTCTTTGGACTGTGGGAGGAAACCGGAGCACCCGGTGGAAACCCACGCAGACACGGGGAGAACATGCAAACTCCACACAGAGGACGACACGAGACGACCCGGGACGACCCCCTAAGGTTGGAATTCCCCGGGGCTCGAACCCAGGACCTTCTTGCTCTGAGGCAGCTGCGCTAACCACTGCGCCACCTTGACGTCATCAGTTTCAAATGTTGGTGCATTTTCAGACTTTTAATGTGTTGCCATGATTGGTCATTTTCCATCCACTGGCCACTTTACACTGCAAGTTAATAATGATTGGAATAATAAATAGCAATTACCACATCTCAAAGACAAGTAAGGCAAAAAGGCACCCCGACCGACCAGAGGAGGCGCTAGCGCAGCGACCAGGACAGATACCCACATCCGGCTTCCCACCCGCAGACACGGCCAATTATGTCTGTAGGGATGCCCGATCAAGCCGGAAGGTAACACGGGGATTTGAACCTGCGATCCCCATATTGCTAGGCAATGGAATAGACCGCTACGCTACCCGGACGTCCCTGTAGCCTTTTAGAGTCTTTCTAGACCAAGCCTTACACAAGTGTAACTGATGCAAGTTTCTTACTTCTGCTGCTTGGAGACAATGATCAGCATCAGGACACCCACCAAACACAAGGCAGCAAAGATGAGGACGACACCAACAGGGAATCTAGATGCTATGGAAAGTAAACACACACACACACACACACAAAACCACATGCACAACCAAAACATAATGAATATAATGCATGAGGGAGATAATATCAAGTAAATGAAGGACAGATGTGTAACACTCAGCATTACCTTTTGATGGCACATGGATGAACAGAGAATCACTGAATTCTCCAAACTGTATGAACCCAAGCATCGTGCACCTTACTCTGACCTCATGGTCCACATTAGTCTGAAGCCCGTAGAGTGAACGCTGCGTGTCCTTATCGAGGCCGACCTGTGGTGCAGAACACAGATTTCCTGAGCATGTCTTCTGAGAACGCCTCAGTTTGAGAGCTCTGTCGTTGAGTTTAACAAAAATAAACGAGTCATCGTCGCAAATTAATCATAAACGAGTACCACAACTAGAAAATTAAGGAATTTTTTGTAGTCTTGTCTTCATTATCAAAAACACAAAAACAAGTTCCAAGCAAAATGAAAATCGCAAAAGTGATACTCTTATATAAAACTGGAGATAGACACCAATTTACAAACTACCGATCGATTTCATTATTGTCACAATTCTCCAAAATATTGGGAAAACTAGTTGCTGCTAGACTAGACAAATTCATTGAGAAGCACAATCTGCTGACCGATAGTTAGTACGGGTTTCGACCAAACAGATCTTTATCTCTGATGCTCACTGAATTAATTGCAGTAATAATTAATTGCTTAGACCAAAAAAGTTTGCCGTGGGAATATTTATAGACCTAAAAAGAAAGAAGCTTGGGATGCCATTGCTCCCAACAGATTAATAGATAAATAGGAAAGGCGTAGTGTCAGAGGGGTGGTGCAGAATTGGCTAAGAAGCTACGTAATTACGTAACAGGGAGCAGTTTCTAAAGACAGGTGACCATAACTCGTCATGCATGGATATTACTTGTGGTGTACCCCAGGGGTCGGTTTTAGGTCCAAACCTGTTCATTCTGTACTTCCCGACCGACCAGAGGAGGCGCTAGTGCAGCGACCAGGACACATACTCACATCCGGCTTCCCACCCGCAGACACGGCCAACTGTGTCTGTAGGGACGCCCGACCAAGCCGGAGGTAACACGGGGATTCGAACGGGCGACCCCCGTGTTGGTAGGCAACGGAATAGACCGCCCCACCACCCGGACGCGCCGATTTAGTAGAATTTAACACAGCACAAATATTGCTCAAAGCAAAAAACAATCTACTACCGAGTAATATACAAAACATATTCTCAGATAGAGAAGGGGAATATAATTTGAGAAGCAAATTAAGCTTCAAGAAATTATGTGCTGGTACAACTTTGAAGAGCATGGGCATTTCAATCTGTGGGGTAAACTTGTGGAACAGTCTGAGCATGGAACTCAAACAAAGTACAAACACTACACAGGGGACGCCCGACCAAGCCGGAGGTAACTCGAACCGGAGATTCCCGTGTTGATAGGCAATGGAATGGACCGCTGCGCTACCTGGACGTCTCGGTTCTCACCCTTTCCAAGACATTTAAGGACATTTTCCCACGATTTGTGCTTGGATATACATGACAGCTGTTGCTCACGTAAGGTTTTAGTATACAGTATTAACTGTCGGTGGAAGCCTCAACAATTTCCAAAAAGACTGTGCAACTCTTAGCTAATGACTTCCAACCACAGCACCTAAAAATATGAACTAAAGTGCAATATCAGCTACAAATCACACTAAAATATGCCATCTCAGCTTGCAAAAATACAATTTTATAACCTAACTTTACAATTTTCCATTACGTCAATACTATTTCCAATACTTTTGAGCAATTTTGTAATTTTCCAGGTATTTTTCCTGACTAGAAAGCTAGTCTACATATTACCAGGTTCTCCAGGTTTTACATGATTCTTTTATTTTATCCGAAGGAGTTCAACAACATCTCAGGAATACCATATCATTCATCAGTTTAGCATTACTGTTCATAATTTGAAGCTGGAGCATAACTGGCCAGAAAAAAGACAGATTCGGTGTACAATACTTAGACCACATCTGCGGTGACTCCCACGGTAGTGATATATGGAAATCCCAATTTATTCAATTACACAAACGAACAAACAAACACCCACCTCTTTCCACCGGTCCGAGCCAACCTCCCGGTACTGGACCTCATACTGCAGTCTCATCCAACCCATATGCACATCTGCAGTTTGTGGTGGCTCCCAGTTCATCAGTACGTCAAAGTGAGTCCCAGTCAAACTCATATTCAGAAGTGCCCAGTTTAGCCTGACTGGTGGATCTGGTCGCACTGAGGAAGGGGTTCATTCACAGTGTTAGCTTTTAGCAACGGCAACCCATGAGTGGTTTTAAACCTCATTGAAAAACCAACAGTACTTGTGTTCTTCAATACTGTCTTAATCTACGCCATTTGCTGTCTTACTCTACCACACTCACCTAACGGGCGACAATGGCCCTGAAGATTGTTGGCTACAAGCATGTAGGACACAATTATTCAAACAATCAGTGACCATCTTTGTCTTTGTTCATAACTAAGTATGATCCTAAGCACCCTTCCCCTGCAGAAGTGGTCTTTGGAGAAATTCTAACACTTTCATTCCTACCCTTTCTTTCAAAAATACTTGAGTGAACGGTCTTTAACCAAGTCTCTGAATTCCTTTCTGAGAACAATCTGTATGATCTGAATCAGTCTGACTTTAAGTGGTCCCTCTACCGAGACTGCACTCCTGTCGGTGACAGAATCACTGCGTTTGGCTAGAGCTGCTGGTCAGTCCTCAGCTTTATTGCTGTTAGATCCGTCAATTGCCTTTGACACGGTTAACCACCAGATCCTCCTCTCCACACTCACTGAGCTCCACACTCACTCAGCAGAGGGCAGATCCTGAGATCTGCCCTCTGCTGGTTCATGTCCCACCTCTCAGGGAGATCTTTTAGAGTATCTTGGAGGGGAGAAGTGTCCAAACCGCATGGCTTATCCAGGACAGCTCCTTGTCATCCAAGCCAGTCCATCCTTTCAACAACAGATCAATATCCAGCTCGGATCAACCCAACTCATGCCCACAAAGTCTGCCCGAAACCTGGGTGTCATGACTGATGACCAACTAACCTTTAAGGTTCACGTGGCCTCGATTGCTCAGTCGTGCCGATTTGCCCTATACACCATCAGGAAAATTAGACCCTACCTGTCTGAGCATGCAGCACAACTCCTGGTACAGGCTCTTGTAATATCACACATTGACTACTGTAACTCCTTACTGGCAGGTCTCCCTGCATGCACTTTCAAACCTCTGCAAGTGATCCAGAAAGCGACGGCACATCTGGTCTTCAACCAACCCAAAACAGCACATGTCACTCCGCTGTTCATATCCCTCCACTGGCTCCCAGTTGCTGCCCAAATCAAATTCAAAACCTTAATGCTCGCTTACAAAACAGCAACTAAAACGGCTCCCCCCTACCCGAGCTCCCTCATTCAGGTCTACACTCAGTCCCACTCAGGCGCTTGGCACTTCTGCCACAACGGGGCCCAAAGTCACTAGCCAGACTCTTCTCTTCTCTTCTGTAGTTCCCCAGTGGGAGTTACCAAACTCCATTTGATCCACTGAGTCCCTCTCTATCTTTTCCAACACCGACACACCTGGTGGTATACATATATATATATATATATATATATATATATATATATATATATATATATATATATATATATATATATATATATATATATATATATATATCGCTTCTATGCACCTTATGCATTGCTTTTGTGCACTGCCTGTTGACACCTACGTCCTATCGGACTTGAATCTAGTTTTTTAGCAGGTACTTGCGTTGTCGTCTCCTGACTAGATCCTTGCTTGTGCTGTATTAACTCTCAGATGTACGTCGCGTTGGATAAAAGTGTCTGCTAAATGAAATTGTAACACTGTAACATCTTTGGTTCTAAATGACAATACATAAGCAGCAGATGAGCACATCTGTTGGATTAAAATGATCAAGTTTGTAGTGACACTATTTGGATTATTTCAAGGGATTTGAAATTTACTTCAATGTTTACTGTGAATGCTAAAGTAATCAACTTCACCAGCTACTTTGACAAGTGGTCAATCATGGTTTGGATGTGCTATTAGATTTTACCAGCCAACTTGAGCCCAACGAATTAAGTTGGCCCAGCTTACCAATGTTTTCAACGGTGAAGCGATCCTCGTCATAAAGCACCGTTTGATCCTCCGAGCGAAGCTGTACTTTATAGTACTTCCAGATGGTTGTGTAGTTCTCACTGAAGAAGCATTCATTTTCTCTGTCAGAGCTGTAGTGGGGACACTCACTCCACTCATTGAGGAATCTGCAATGGTTGGAAAGACAGCATGGGCTTTTAAACACTGCATGCACTAAAGGAATGAGGTGACAAGAAACGGTGCTTCACTCATTGAGCATTTCCATTTATCAGCGCACAGTTTACTGTCTCGATACTTAATTTGTAAATGTTCCTTATGCAGATTTTCTGATCATAATGTAAACGTTAGGAATGTGGGGTAATCTTGTTGCCCTTTGAGAACAACGACCAAAAACGTCTTTTACCTCAGGTGTTCTGTCTTTGAATGGGAGGATTTTTTATTTTTCTTAAATCTATTTGACAAAGCTTAAATAATCTTCTGCTTTTGGATTTGAATGTATGATCTCAAAATGCATTTAAGCTCTCGCTGTCATTTCCAAAACAACTTGTCTAACTCTGTAAGACATGGGAGGAGTGCAATATTCAAAAGTGGTGGGAAGACGGCGGCGCAAATTCACGTTTGTGGCGGCCTCACCCAGTACCACTCATGCAGTGTATTTGTCCACATCTGCGTCTAAGTTTGTCTTCGTTTGATGACTGGGAGAGCTGGTGCTGGATCAGCAGGGAGAGCTTGGTCTGTTACGTCCTGTGGGCAAAGGAACCATGGCCTTTCCTGGAGCTGTGCCCGAAGAGCTAACACCGGGCGGTCTGACAGGACATGGAAGCGGGACGGGCTAAGCTAAATGCTAGCCCATTCAGCTACCTCGAGGACATGTGCTTTGGCCATATTTGCATTCGATTCCTTCACTTGGTGCTCTCTTTAATGTTCATAAATAGCGTCCTGCACCTCTGTGAGTGACTAATTACATATGGACTCACATTTGAAAACACAAGCGACA
>JAJHIY020001636.1:257500-292500 GCA_022114975.2 Lampris megalopsis | reverse complement strand
AGAGAGAGCAACAGAGAGAGAGAGCAGCAGAGAGAGAGAGCAGCAGAGAGAGAGCAACAGAGAGAAAGAGCAGCAGAGAGAGAGAGCAGGCAGAGAGAGAGCAAGCAGCAGAGAGAGAGCAACAGAGAGAGAGAGCAGCAGAGAGAGAGAGAGCAGCAGAGAGAGAGCAGAGAGAGAGAGAGAGAGCAACAGAGAGAGAGAGCAGCAGAGAGAGAGAGCAGCAGAGAGAGAGAGCAACAGAGAGAGAGAGCAACAGAGAGAGAGAGCAGAGAGAGAGCAACAGAGAGAGAGAGCAGCAGAGAGAGATAGCAACAGAGAGAGAGAGCAGCAGAGAGAGAGAGAGCAGCAGAGAGAGAGAGCAACAGTGAGAGAGAGCAGAAGGAGAGAGCAACAGAGAGAGAGAGCAGCAGAGAGAGAGAGCAACAGAGAGAGAGCAACAGAGAGAGAGCAGCAGAGAGAGAGCAGCAGAGAGAGAGAGCAGCAGAGAGAGAGAGCAACAGAGAGAGAGCAACAGAGAGAGAGAGCAGCAGAGAGAGAGAGCAACAGAGAGAGAGAGCAGCAGAGAGAGAGAGCAGCAGAGAGAGAGCAGCAGAGAGAGAGAGCAGCAGAGAGAGAGAGCAGCAGAGAGAGAGCAACAGAGAGAGAGAGCAACAGAGAGAGAGCAGCAGAGAGAGAGAGCAGCAGAGAGAGAGAGCAGCAGAGAGAGAGAGCAACAGAGAGAGAGCAACAGAGAGAGAGAGCAGCAGAGAGAGAGAGCAGAGAGAGAGAACAGCAGAGAGAGAGAGCAACAGAGAGAGAGAGCAGCAGAGAGAGAGCAGCAGAGAGACAGAAAGAGAATTTGAATTTTTAAAACGAATCTTTATTCAACAAAACAATTAACGAAAAACAGACTTGAAATCTTTTTAACAACATGAACAATATCTGTCAAATTACAAACAAACACTTAACATGCATCTTTTAACAGTCCCGAAATAATCATCCAACACCACCTGCTGCAACACAGCAGCCCTGTATAACACCACCTGCTGCAACACAGCGTCCCTGTATAACACCACCTGCTGCAACACAGCATCCCTGTATATCACCACCTGCTGCAACACAGCGTCCCTGTATAACACCACCTGCTGCAACACAGCATCCCTGTATATCACCACCTGGTGGAACACAGCATCCCTGTATAACACCACCCGGTGCAACACAGCATCCCTGCATAACACCACCCGGTGCAACACAGCATCCCTGTATAACACCACCCGGTGCAACACATCATCCCTGTATAACACCACCCGGTGGAACACAGCATCCCTGTATAACACCACCTGGTGCAACACAGCATCCCTGTATAACACCACCTAGTGGAACACAGCATCCCTGCATAACACCACCTGGTGGAACACAGCATCCCTGTATATCACCACCTGGTGGAACACAGCATCCCTGCATAACACCACCTGGTGGAACACAGCATCCCTGCATAACACCACCTGGTGGAACACAGCATCCCTGCATAACACCACCTAGTGAACACACCATCCCTGCATAACACCACCTAGTGGAACACAGCATCCCTGTATAACACCACCTAGTGGAACACAGCATCCCTGTATAACACCACCTGGTGGAACACAGCATCCCTGCATAACACCACCTAGTGGAACACAGCATCCCTGCATAACACCACCTGGTGGAACACAGCATCCCTGCATAACACCACCTAGTGAACACACCATCCCTGCATAACACCACCTAGTGGAACACAGCATCCCTGTATAACACCACCTAGTGGAACACAGCATCCCTGTATAACCGCGGGGCTTAGGGTGGAAGTACGTCATACGCATGAACTACGTTCCTTACGTCCTGGTGACATCCTGCGCATTTCACCTTTTGTGAATGCAGCCATTTAAAAATATCGCATCGCTAGCTACAAGCTAACGTTTGCTAGCTAGTTTGTTAATGTTTCTTGCAAGTTTTTTATAAAACAAAAAATGGAAAATCCCAAATCTAGACAACACTGGACGACAGAGGAGACCCAAGCGCTACTCACGATATACTGCGAATCTGATATTCAGAAGCAGCTGGACGGCATCGTAAGAAATGATGACGTATACAAAGGCATCGTCAGGGAGCTGGAGGAAGTCAGTATTATCCGCAATGTTAAACAAGCCCGAGAGAGAATAAAAAAAAAAATGAAACAACAATACAAAACCAACTGGACGATGCATATCGCCACCTAGCGTGCTGGAGTGTGAAACGTGTGTGACGCAGTAGGGCTGGAAAAGTGGGGAAACAACACGAACTGAAGACGTCGTGCTTAGGTTCCAGATCTAAGTTGTAGGGCTTAAGTTCTAGGGCTTAAGTTCTAGGGTTTAAGTTCTAGGGTTTAAGTTCTAGGGCTTAAGTTCTATGGCTTAAGTTCTAGGGTTTAAGTTCTAGGGCTTAATTTCTAGGTCTTAAATTCTAGGGCTTAAGTTCTAGGGCTTAAGTTCTAGGGTTTAAGTTCTAGGGTTTAAGTTCTAGGGCTTAATTTCTAGGTCTTAAATTCTAGGGCTTAATTTCTAGGGTTTAAGTTCTAGGGTTTAAGTTCTAGGGTTTAAGTTCCGTAATGGAAAGCTGGCTAATGTGTCCACATCCTTCACTGCTCTGTAATAATTAAAATATACCCTTATCTAATGTGGATGACAACTGCCCCTATCCAGTGGCTCCCCCAGAAATGTTTCATAGGGGTGGCCAAATGGGGCCACTGAAAATCTTGGGGTGGCACACCGAAACCAAAAGCCATGACTGAATTTCGGAAATTCTATGCTGCTGTTGCAGTATACTGTATAGCCTAGTGGAAAACTGTCAATATGAGAGTTAAGAAAAATATACATTGTTGATTTAAATGAACAGCACCTAATGTAAAATATCAGATAGAAGCATATTATGCATAATCAGAAGCATATTCTGCATATGCGACTCGTGGCTGGGGGGGCCAGCGGAGGGGCCAGGGATAGTATCAGGGTGGCCGTGGCCACCCCTTGGGGGCGCCACTGCCCCTATCGTGCCCAGAGAGAAGCAGTTTTTGGTTGTTTGTTAGAGTGTGTGAGGCTTGCACCCCGTTTCTACTATTACAACATTTATTTAGATCATCCGGGGAAAGTTTTTGCAAACGGAATTTTATTTTGGTTTCAGATACAGACAACGTGTAAAACATAAATACCAACTCGAACTTCATTGCAGGGCAGGCAAAAAAATGGCTATCTATGTGAGCCGGAAAAAAGAATGGAGGAGTGTGTAGAATGTGATGTTGAACTGTTGTTTACCAGGATGGACAGAAAGAGAGAGAGAGAGACAGAGACAGAGACAGAAAGAGAGAGAGTGAGAGAGAGACAGAAAGTGAGGGAGAGAGAGAGACAGAAAGAGAGAGGGAGACAGAAAGAGAGAGGGGGGACAGAGGGAGACAGACAGAGACAGAAAGAGAGAGGGCGAGAGAGAGAGAGGGGGAGAGAGAGTGAGAGAGAGATAGAAAGTGAGGGAGAGAGAGAGACAGAAAGAGACAGAAAGAGAGGGGGGAGATAGAGGGAGACAGAGACAGAGACAGAAAGAGAGAGGGCGAGAGAGAGAGTGAGAGAAAGATAAAGTGAGGGAGAGAGAGAGACAGAAAAAGAGAGAGGGAGACAGGGGGAGAGAGAGAGAGAGAGAGTGAAAGAAAGAGAAAGTGAGGGAGAGAGAGACAGAAAAAGAGAGAGGGAGACAGGGGGAGAGAGAGAGAGAGAGAGAGACAGAAAAAGAGAGAGGGAGACGGGGGGGAGAGAGAGAGAGAGAGAGAGAGAGAGAGAGAGAGAGAGAGAGAGAGAGAGAGAGAGAGAGAGAGAGAGAGAGAGAGAGAGAGAGAGAGAGAGAGAGAGATTTAAACAAGGGACTCTCTATTTACAGTTACATTCATTCCCCTCCAGCTTCTAGAAAACTGGAATATCTTACATTCCTCTGTGCTGATGTAGGCACGTTACAACTTGTAAAAATCAAAATGGCGTCGGCGGTTATCTGAACTGCAGACTGGAGGCTCTGAAATAACTGCAGCTCAGCTCAGCTGGGACGCAGCTCCGCCGCAGGCCAGCCGGCCGGCTGAGCTCCTTTTCCTGGAAGTCTGTCCAGTCCCGGGAGCTGCAGGCAGCGATCCACAACCTCGCCTTTCATGGAAAGCATTTATTTCATGTGTTCCTAGAAAGGCCCGAGCGCAGAGCGAAGACGCTGCTGCTCCGCCTGCACAAACCCGCACCATGTGTGCACAGCGCATATTCTCACCCAGGCGTTTTAATGGGGGACAAATCAGGGCTTTGGGAGGTGTAACTGACACCGTTTTCACTGACGTTACACCTGCAAAACAGCACGCAGCTCTGCATAGTGTGTGGGTCCAGCTATTACCACTCCCCCAGCTGTTTACGACCGCAGTATGTTGCTTAGTAACCGGTGTTCCATTATTATCGATACAGATTATTATTTAGGAAGTCATTATTAAAGAAAAAATGACCATCCTGAGTATTTATCTAAATATTGTGATCGCGACTATTAGTCTCACTTTCAGGCAAACAAAAAAGGGGAAGATGGCGGCGCGAACTCACGTTCGCAGAGGCCTCACCGTCCATGCAGGGTCTTTGTCCACGTCTGCGTCTAAGTTTTTGTCCTCGTTTGATGGCTGCGAGAGATGGCGCTGGATTGGCTGCGAGAGCTTGGTCTGCTGCGCTGTGGGCCCAGGGACCACGGCCCCTGCCTGGAGCTGCGCCCGAGGAGGGAACACCGACGGCGGTCTGACAGGACGTGGAAGCGGGGCAGGCTAAGCTAACTGCTAGCCCATGCAGACCGGCAGTTCCGACAGTCATCCTGGCTGGCGTTCGTTCCTTTGCACATTGATTTTTTTTAATATATGTGTTAGTTTGAATATATGTGTTAGTTTGAATGTATGTGTTAGTTCGAATATATGTGTTCTTGTAGTTCTTGGATGTGTTTTTGTCAGTATGCTGTACTGCTGTGGGCTGGGGGAAACGGCATTTCGTTTCATTTCATGTGCACAAGTACATGAGGTGAACTGACAAATAAATTGTTCCTGATTCCTGATCCCTGAAATCCCCCAAAAAATCTTCTCTGGCCATTTTCCAAAACTAGTCAGGTTTGGGGTTGCTCTGTTTCTTTGCTACGTATTACTGCCCACTTTTGTCATTTGGGTCACATGACTGCATATCGTGCACTCAACCTTAAGCAGTGGCTCAGGCGTACCGGAAGGACTTTATTCAACACACGGGGACGTTCAGATGCTCTGATTTAAACACCTCAACATCACTGAATGAAACTATTATTATTTGTTGTCATGGTAGCTGATCATGTTACACTAGACCGTGCAGCCCCACAATCCACCTCAACACCTGCCCGTCTTCCACAGCACGGCAACACATGACGCACGTCCTCACTTTATAAAGTAAACACTGCCCGCTGTCCCCGATTCCTGGCATATCCTCTGAACCACTACCATCCGTCCACACCGGTGCTTGCTGGGGGGCCAGAGGCTGTCTGTCAACTAACAACACTGTTACTACAGACAGGAACAACAACACTGTTACCACAGACAGGAACAACAACACCGTTACTACAGAAAGTAACAACAACACTGTTACTACAGAAAGTAACAACAACACTGTTACTACAGAAAGTAACAACAACACTGTTACTACAGAAAGTAACAACAACACTGTTACTACAAACAGGAGCAACAAAACTGTTACTACAGAAAGGAGCAACAACACTGTTACCACAGACAGTAACAACAACACTGTTACCACAGACAGGAGCAACAACACTGTTACCACAGACGGGAACAACAACACTGTTACTACAGACAGGAACAACAACACTGTTACTACAACAGGGGTACTACAGACAGGAACAAAACTGTTACTACAAATAGGAACAACAATACTGTTACTACGGACAAGAACAACAACACTGTTACTACGGACAGGAACAAAACTGTTACTACAGACAGTAACAACGCTGTTACTACGGACAGGAACAACAACACTGTTACTACAGACAGGAACAACAAACTGTTACTACAGACAGTAACAACGTTGTTACTACAGACGGGAACAACAACAATTACTACGGACAGGAACAACAACACTGTTACTACAACAGGGGTACTACAGACAGGAACAAAACTGTTACTACAAACAGGAACAACAATACTGTTACTACGGACAAGAACAACAACACTGTTACTACGGACAGGAACAAAACTGTTACTACAGACAGTAACAACGCTGTTACTACGGACAGGAACAACAACACTGTTACTACAGACAGGAACAACAACACTGTTACTACAGACAGTAACAACGCTGTTACTACGGACAGGAACAACAACACTGTTACTACAGACAGGAACAACAACACTGTTACTACAGACAGTAACAACACTGTTATTACGGACAGGAACAACAACACTGTTACTACAACAGGGGTACTACAGACAGGAACAACACTGTTACTACAAACAGGAACAACAACACTGTTACTACGGACAAGAACAACAACAGTGTTACTACGGACAGGAACAAAACTGTTACTACAGACAGTAACAACGCTGTTACTACGGACAGGAACAACAACACTGTTACTACGGACAGGAACAACAACACTGTTACTACAGACAGTAACAACGCTGTTACTACGGACAGGAACAACAACACTGTTACTACAGACAGGAACAACAACACTGTTACTACAGACAGAAACAACCCTGTTACTACAGACAGGAACAGAAACACTGTTACTAAAGACAGGAACAACAACACTGTTACTACAGACAGGAACAACAACACTGTTACTACAGACATGAACAGCACTGTTACAACAGACAGGACCAACAACACTATTACTACAGACAGGAACAACAACGCTGTTACTACAGACATGAGCAACACTGTTACAACAGACAGCAACAACAACACTGTTACTACAGACAGGAACAACAACACCGTTACTACAGACAGCAACAACAACACTGTTACTACAGACAGCAACAACAGTGCCCCAGGCTGGCCGAATACCCAGAAATGTAAGGACAAGCTGGCTCCCTCGTGTGTGTGTGTGTGTGTGTGTGTGTGTGTGTGTGTGTGTGTGTGTGTGTGTGTGTGTGTGTGCGTGCGTGCGTGCGTGCTTGTGTGTGTGTTCGCGCGCGCGCGCAAAAGGTTAAATATAACCTGTTTACCAGATCCTTGACTCTTCCTTGGAACAGCGCTAAACTCAGGATTAAAGGAAAATCGTCTGACACTCACCTATGCTGCCGACGTAGTGGCTCAATTTATCATGACAAATTAGGAGTCAAGTGTGTGCATTTGTGTGTGCATGTGCGAGAGGGAGAAACGGAGGGAGTTACAGTTATAAAGCTCACTCATCCTGTTGATAAATGAAACACAATATTTGCTGAAACGTGGCTTTATGCGCACCTGTTCTGGATTCAGAGACTGGTTAGGCTTTTTGTTAAGGAGAAAAACCAGGGGAGCCCTGGCCTGGCAAATTAAACAGCTGCAACCACAAAGAGCGATTAATTCAACTGAAAATGTTAAGGGTGAGACGGCTGTGGACCCCAAAGAGATAAATGACACCTTTCAATAGTTCTAGGAATCTCTGTACTCCTCAGAATATCCACCTGATTCAAACACACGAACTTCTTTTTTGGATAATTTGAAATTCCCAAGCATCTCAAAAGAAGGAAAAAAAAACATTTAGACTCTGACCTAACAATGAATGAAACTTCAGAAGCAATTAATGCTATGAAGGCGGCTGAAGCTCAGATGGCTTACCAACTGATATTCATAAACAATTTGAGAGTGAACTTCTCGCTCCAATTATGGAAATGTTTCAGAAAATGGATTACTCCCTCTTTCATTGAGAGAAGCCATGACTTTTACCTTTAAACCCATCAAATCAGCCCATAAGTGTCCATCTTTTCGTTCAGTCTCGCTTTTAAACTCGGACATCAAAATTCTAGCACACAGGTTCGAGTCTGTTCTCCCAGGTATTATTGAGTTGGATCAAAATGGGTTTGTTAAAGGGAGACTAGGTTTCCATTCCATAATGTGTGGAGTGTTTCAAATATAACACATGAAAGGAAGGATGCACCAGATACGGCTCTGCTATCTGTCGATGCCAAAAAGGTGTCTGACAGAACTGTCAAACTTTTTCCATTCCTATTTCTATCCTTTACTATTTGCAACACTAGACCTGTTCAGATGTGGGAACGTTTTCTGTAAATGGATAAGGATACTACACACTCAACCCACAGCGGAAATTCCGACTGATAATGTTATTTCGCCACCGTCAATATCAATAGGGGGTCTGTTAGGGATGCCCTTTGTCACCCCTCCTATTTACAGTAGCTATAGAACCCTTTGCAATGGCACTTAGAGCACATGAGTGTATTTCTGGTTTCAGGTTAAGACAGACAGATCATCATATAGCTGTATTTGCAGATGATGATATTTTGTTCCTTTCGGACTTATTAAAATCAATACCGGCCTTACTAGGTGTAATTAAGATTTTTTTATCCTTTTCATGTTATAAGGTAAATGATGAAAAATCCTTACTAATGTTATTAAATGAAAAAGAAAGGGGCAATCCTATGGGTCATATTTCCTCATTAACTCAACAGATAGCTTTACCTACTTGGGTATACAATGAGTTCCTGATGTAGAAAGAATTGTTCAAATTAATTACAATCCTACTCGAGTCAATTTATAATTCCATAGAAAGATGGTCTAATATGCCAATTTATTGAAAAGGGCCAATAAAGTTATTTAAAATGAACGCCCTTCTAAAACTATTGTACCCGTTTCAAAATATACCTCCACCCCTGCCATTTTCTATTTTACTAAATTCAAGAAAACATTTTCAAATTTAATTTGGAATAATAGGCGACACAAGTAACATTTGACATTATTATAAGTCAATTTTATTAGCCCGATATCACGAATTACAAATTTGTCTCAAGGGGCTTTACAGCAACACAACATCCTGTCCTTAGGCCCTTGCACTGGATAAGACACAACTCCCTGAAACCCTTTAACAGGGAGAAAAATAGGAAGAAACCTCAGGGAGAGCAACAGAGGAGGGGTCTCTCTCCAAAGACACACAACGTGCAAAATCAAATCAAATCAATTTTTTTTGTATAGCCCAATATCACAAATTACAAATGTTCCTCAGTGGGCTTAACAGCAACACAACATCCTGACCTGTGCAATGGATGTTGTGTGTACACATACTTGCCGTGTGACAGAGGGGGTCTCAAATTTCCAAACTTCCAGTGGTATTAATGGGCTGCACAGTTGCGTAGTATAATGTATTACTTGCTACTCATCAACCTCAGTTCCAGCATGGGTAGAAACTGGATCCCTTTTGCTCACACCGAACTTGATGCTTGTACTCTGCAAATATTAAGAAACTTGGGGAACAAACCTCTAACCCATGTGCATTCAATGTATGTTTGTATGGTATAGCATTCGAGAACATTTGGGAGGAAACACCTTAATATCCCGCTTTAGTCCAATTTGGGGGAACGACCATTTTACTAAACCAGGAAGAGCAGACCAAGGTTTTCATCTTTGGGCCACCAACGGTCCAACTAAAATAGGAGATATGTCCCAAGACGAAACCTTGATGTCGTTTGAACAACTGCGTGTTAAATATCATCCTTCAAATAGCCACTTTTTCTTAAATACTTACAGATAAGAAGCTTTATAAACTGCATCCCGTAATCAATGACTAACTCCTCCAGACCTCCCTCTGGAATGGAACGACTGATCTCAGGTAACTGTCATGGTAAAGGGCGCATCTCAGTGTTTGCTATATGACATGTTGGATGCAAGCGCATCTGAATGCGCTACTGACAGGCTAAACGCCTGGAAAGATGAGGTACAAGAGGATGTCTCCTTGGATGAAAGTGGTGTGATATGTACTAATAGGCAAACCGCGAATACAAGCTTGAGATTATTGCAATACAATTGGCTGCAAGTACATTCCAGATACTTGTATTAAATGGGAACAGGTACACTCTTTCATTGCATGTGGGATCACAAAGAGACTGGGTAACACTTTAGTATGGGGAACATATTCACCATTAATTAGGTGCTTATTAGCATGCAAATTAGCAACATATTGGCTCTTAAGTGGTCATTATTAGGTACTCATTAATGCCTTATTCTGCATGGCCTTATTATACAACCAGTAAGCCATGAACTATGAGTTTTCCCTCTATAACCTCAGAAGTATTGCTTATTAGTAGTACCATCTCAATATGCTTTGCTTAGTATGGCCTTTATAAGGTGGTAGTACCACAAGAAGAGTTATTCTCCCTTACTAACACTTAATGAATATGCTCTGTTCTTACATAACAACACACAAAACTACAAGTGTTCATAGTGTTAAATTACTCTAAATTAAGTTTCTGTTACTTAGAATATGTTCCCCATACTAAAGTGGCATCTTGATCATTACTAATTCACTAGTAATTAAGTTTTTGTTACTTAGAATATGTTCCCCATACTAAAGGGACATCTTGATCATTACTAATTCACTAGTAATTAAGTTTTTGTTACTTAGCATATGTTCCCCATGCTAAAGTGGCATCTTGATCATTACTAATTCACTAGTAATTAAGTTTTTTTTTACTTAGAATATGTTCCCCATACTAAAGTGACATCTTGATCATTACTAATTCACTAGTAATTAAGTTTTTTTACTTAGAATATGTTCCCCATACTAAAGTGACATCTTGATCATTACTAATTCAGTAGTAATTAAGTTTTTTTACTTAGAATATGTTCCCCATACTAAAGGGACATCTTGATCATTACTAATTCACTAGTAATTAAGTTTTTTTACTTAGAATATGTTCCCCATACTAAAGTGTTGCCAGAGACTGCAATTTGTTGTTGCGAGATCTCACGAATAACATGAACAACATGTTCCATGGAAAGCTAATTCTTGATCCAAACATGTGTATTTCGGGGTTATATCCTACCACCCTAGTCATAACAAGGAATGAAGAAATCCCCGTGGATGCGTGTTTACTCCAAGCGAAACGTTCGGTCGCCTTATCGTGGGAGAGATTAGGGGCCACAGGTGGGCCGACGGATCAGGGAATGAGTGACTGTTATGCTCGGGAGAAGATGACTTTTATTCTGAAAGGGGGAGAGTGAAATCTTTGATAGGGTTTGGGACCTTTTTCCCCAGCTGTTGGAGAATGTAAACGTGTTGGATTTGCTATGTACTGATGACAAGGGGGGACCATGAGAGATCTGAAACGTAACTCTGCAGCTGATGTCAGTAAATGCCATTTCAAAAACGATGTGGCACCTGTCAAACATTTTTCTTTCCCCATTTAACTTATGTTTGTGTTTTCATTTCTGTGTTATTGTTGTTTAAACTCCCCCCCCCCCAGTTGTACTTGGCCAGTTACCTCACTCTTCTGAGCCATCCCGAACACTGCTCCACCCCCTCTGCTGACCCGGGGAGGGCTGCAGACTACCACATGCCTCCTCCCATACATGTGGAGTCACCAGCCTCTTCTTTTCACCTGACAGTGAGGAGTTTCACCAGGGGGACGTAGCATGTGGGATCACGCTATTCACTCCAGTTCCCCCTCCCCCCTGAACAAGCGCCCGACCGACCAGAGGAGGCGCTAGTGCAGCAACCAGAACACACACCCACATCCGGCTTCCCACCCACAGACACGGCCAATTGTGTCTGTAGGGACGCCCGACCAAGCCGGAGGTAACACGGGGATTCGAACCAGCGATCCCCGTGTTGGTAGGCAACGGAATAGACCGCTACGCTACCCGGACGCCCTGTTGTTCATACTTTTGTTGTATGATGTGTCTTGTTTGGTAATTGTGTTGTTTAAAAAGGGGGAAATAATAAACACACTATTTAGAAAATAATAACAAACATAACCTGTTTACCAGATCATTGACTCTTCCTTGGAACCATGCTAAACTCAGGAGTAAACTCGGGAGTAAACTCGGGATTAAACTCGGGATTAAACTCGGGATTAAACTCAGGAGTAAACTCGGGATTAAACTCAAGATTAAACTCAGGATTAAATTTGGGATTAGACTAAGGATTAAATTTGGGATTAGACTAAGGATTAAATTTGGGATTAGACTAAGGATTAAATTTGGGATTAGATTGAGGATTAGACTCAGGATTAAAAAAAAGCAGTCTGACACTCAGCTATGCTGCCAATTTAGTGGCTCAATTTATCATGACAAATGAGGAGTCAGGACATGTGCATGTGTTTGAGAGAGAGAGCGAGAGACACGCACAGAGAGAGAGAGCATGAGAGAGAGAGCGAGAGAGAGAGCGAGAGATAGAGTGAGAGAGAGAGAGACAGATAGAGGGAGAGAGAGAGACAGATAGAGGTACAGAGAGAGACAGATAGAGGGAGAGAGAGAGACAGAGAGAGACAGGGAGAGAGAGAGACAGAGAGAGAGACAGATAGAGGGAGAGAGAGAGACAGAGAGAGACAAATGGAGACAGATAGAGAGAGTGACAGATAGACAGGTAGAGCGAGAGCATGAGAGAGACAGAGAGACAGCGAGAGAGAGAGCGAGAGAGAGAGCGAGACAAAGAGAGACAGATAGAGGTACAGAGAGAGAGACAGATAGAGAGAGAGCGAGAGATAGAGAGAGAGACAGAGACAGAGACAGAGAGAGAGACAGATAGAGGGAGAGAGAGAGACAGAGAGAGACAAATGGAGACAGATAGAGAGAGCGACAGATAGACAGGTAGAGAGAGAGAGCGAGAGAGAGAGACAGAGAGAGAGCGAGAGAGAGACAGAGAGAGAGCGAGAGAGAGAGAGAGAGAGAGAGAGAGAGAGAGAGGGAGAGAGAGAGAGAGAGAGAGAGAGAGAGACAGAGAGAGAGCGAGAGAGGGAGAGGGAGAGCGAGAAGGAGGTGGGACAAACAGAAACAGAGGGAGTTACAGTCAGAAAGTTTACTCATCGTGTTGATAAATGAAACACAGTATTTGCTGGAACCTGCACACCTGTCCTGGATTCAGAGCCTGGCCAGGCTTTTGTTAAAGTAAAGTAAAGTAAAGTAAAGTAAAGTAAAGTGTCAGTATCTGAGCTGCAGGGCGGCTGTGTTTGCTTAGCGCCGGGAGCACTGGGTTCAGCTGCTGGGTTCAGCTGCTGGTTCACCTGCAGAGTAGGTCAACACGTGTGCTGCAGGTATCGGCGGAAGTGTGAACCGTTGCCAAAATAAATGTGTGCGAAGGGAAGACTAATGTATATGTGTGTCTGTGTTGTCGTTACGAGCTGGCTCTTTAGGAGGTAAACTGACACAACCTCGCGGAGTCAGCACGTGTCAGCACGTGTACAGCAGGACTCCACCTGCACTACTGGCAGGACACAGAGCATTCATGGAGGGAACAAAACCTCCTCTTTTACTCCATTCTGATGAACCAAAATGCATTTCCTCTCTCATTTCCAGGGAAGCAAGAGATAGCAACTAGGATGCTGACCCCCCCCCCCCAAACATGGATGTTTGGGCTGGGAGAGCTGCTGCTGGATCGGCTGGGAGAGCTGGTGCTGGATCGGCTGGGAGAGCTGCTGCTGGATCGGCTGGGAGAGCTGGTGCTGGATCAGCTGGGACAGCTGGTGCTGGATCGGCTGGGAGAGCTGGCGCTGGATCGGCTGGGAGAGCCTGGTCTGCTGCATCCGGTGGGCCCACGGACCACGGCCCTGCCTGGAGCTGTGCCCAAAGAGGAAACACAGAGGACGGTCTGGCAGGATGCGGAAGCGGGGCAGGCTAAGCTAACTGCTAGCCCATGCAGACCGGCAGGTCCCACAGTCCTCGTGGCGGTCACTCTCTGGCCAGCGGAACGTTTGGACTGTGTTGTTGACTGTTTGTGTTTGTTTGTTTTTTTGTTTGTTGTTTTTTGCTTTTTACTCTTCTGTTTGTTGTGTTTTGGGTGGTGTCCATCCATCCATCCATCCATCCACCCATTATCCAAACCGCTAATCCTGCTCTCAGGGTGGCGGGGATGCTGGAGCCTATCCCAGCAGTCATTGGGCGGCAGGCGGGGAGACACCCTGGACAGGCCGCCGGGCCATCCCAGCCCCCACCCCCACCCCCACCCCCACCCCCACCACACCACACACACACACACACATTGATACTAAGGGACAGTGTGTGGGGATGTTGGACGTGTGTGTTTATCGTTGGTGTTGCAGTGCAGTGGGCTGGGGAGGACGCCCCGGTTCTCTCTTCCAGAACATGCTGGAAATGACGACAAGCTGCTGCTGAGTGTCACTGAGTCCCGCGTGTCTTGTTGCTGTCCTGACACGTGACCAACCTCTGCGCGCGTGCTAATTCATTCCTTCATGTTGGCTGTATTATGGCGCGTGCTTGAGCAGAATGTGGGCGAATGGTTTTCATTACCGTCCTCCCCGCGAGCGCAGAGGGGAGCTGATTAGAGTCACGTGTCACCGCTCCGTCAGCCGCTCCACTCCCACTGGGGACAGCGTCATCCTATACATCCTATGCATCCTATACATCCTATATATTTAGAGGCGCCAGTTCCTTCCTTGGCCCTCGTGTCTGTAATGTCACGTCTGCAGCCTCGTGTACCAGACCATGTGACGCACGTCCCACAGCAGGACAACACACGTGTCTCACCAAAGCCCCGGTTACCCCGGACCGAATTTAACCGCATCGCTACCTTACTAACCCTAACCCTAACCCTAACCCTAACGCTAACCCAAACCAACCCTAACCCTAACCCTAACCCTAACCCTAACCCTAACCCTAACCCAACCCTAACCCTAACCCTAACCCTAACCCTAACCCTAACCCTAACCCTGCTAAATAGGAGAACATCGAATTCCGGTTCGAGGCGGCCTCACCCAGTACAGTACCGTCCCTGCAGTGTCTCTGTCCACGTCTGCGTCTGAGTTTGTCAAATTCAAATCCAAATGGTCTTACTGGCATGACGTAACACCCCACATACATGCCAACTGTCTGTGTCTTCGTTTGATGGCTGGGAGAGCTGGTGTTGGATCTGCTGGGAGAGCTTGGTCTGCTGAGTCCTGTGGGCCCAGGGACCACGGCCCTGCCTGGAGCTGCACCCAAGGATAAAACACCGAGGGCGGTCTGACAGGACGCGGAAGCGGGGCAGGCTAAGCTAACTGCTAGCCCATGCAGACCGGCGGTTCCGACAGTCACCGTGGCTGCGGTTCGTTCTGCTGGACAGTGATTTGTTGTTTAGTTCGGATATATGTGATTGTGTGTTCTTGTAGTTTTGCATTTGACAAATGACAAATCAAGTGTTCCTGAGTCCTGATGAGCAAAGAGGAGCCACATCAACCCTTAAAGGGATCACCGGAGCAGATCCGCCAACCTCTCAAAATCTCTCCTCTTTCGGCGACGTTTGCAAGCCTCCTGAGAAAGTCCGAATAGCTGCTGTTTGGGTCAGTTGTGATTAGTTGTGGGGAATTTTGCAAGAATTAAGCATCACTGAAGTCCTTGGCAGATTAGACACCGAAAACGACGAGTTATAAAAAAAAAACCCGGCAAACTAGCGGCTCATGGATTCTGCAAACCTCAAAACGGTTTTCGAATCTGTTGAAATTGTCTTTTGGCAAGTGAGATAAAACCCCAATATTATCACTATTATTATTTTCCTTGCTTTTTGGGAGGGGGTCCCCCTTTTTCTTCCAGCTGTACTTGGACAACTACCCCATTCTCCAAGCCGTCCCGGTCTCTGCTCCACCCCCTCTGCCGACCCGGGGAGGGCTGCAGACTACCACATGCCTCCTCCCATACATGTGGAGTCACCAGCCGCTTCTTTTCACCTGACAGTGACGAGTTTCACCAGGGGAGCGTAGCGCGTGGGAGGATCACGCTATTCCCCCCAGTTCCCCCTCCATCCTGAGCAAGCACCCCGACCGACCGGAGTAGGCGCTAGTGCAGTGACCAGGTCACATCCCCACATCCGGCTTCCCACCCGCAGGCACGGCCAATTGTGTCTGTAGGGACGCCCGACCAAGCCGGAGGTAACACGGGGATTCGAAATGGCGACCCCCGTGTTGGTAGGCAACGGAATAGACCGCTACGCCACCCGGACGCCCAATGCAATCCATTATTATTATTATTATTATTATTATTACTACACACACACACACACACACACACACACACACACACACACACAATGAGTCACTTGTCTACATGCAAGCAGTTCATTCCGGGGGAGGATCGTCTCGAAAGATGACCTGATCCTGAGGGGGCTGCACCTACCACCCTGATCCTGAGGGGGCTGCACCTACCCCCCTGATCCTGAGGGGGCTACACCTACCCCCCTGATCCTGAGGGGCCTCACCTACCACCCTGATCCTGAGGGGGCTGCACCTACCCCCCTGATCCTGAGGGGGCTACACCTACCCCCCTGATCCTGAGGGGGCTGCACCTACCACCCCCATTTCTCTTTCTGCAGCACTTGTTCTGCTCTGGCGTGTGGCCTCGCGCTCCTCTTGAGCTACTGTGAAAGCAGCAAGGCGGGATTTGAAGGGCCCTTCCCCAATCAGCGAAGCATTCAACGTGTCCGCCTTTAAGAGTTCTTGTTCTGCACGTTTACCTCCGGGGCAGTTCTCCACACCAGGAAACCATGGTTTGTCTGAGGCACTATTGATTCCTGTGAATAAGCGGGAGCCTGTTCCCCTGAGTCCCCCTACAGGGGGAGGTGCTGGTCGGGACAAAGCAGCTTTGTCGAGTTCACATAATAAAGCCTCGCGTGCAAAACAGGATAATTCAGCCACATGGAAAACAGGTGATTAAAAACAAACAAACAAACGGGACAACAACAAGTCAGAGCAGGACTGGGCTTCCTGGTGAATGCCAGCCCCTCGTGTGTGTCCGTGAATATAACACTGTTTGTGTATATAAATATACACCATGCTCATTGCTGCTGAGTGGGGGTGTAATGGGGGGGGGCAGAAGACTAAATAGCTTCCCATTGTCTCCCGGTGCTCCGGCCGAGTGCTCTCCAGAATTCCTGGGAAGCCGTTTCCCTGACATGTGACTGGCTGCTCTCCGTGACTCTATAAGGAGCTTTCCTGTTGTGCAAGGGATTTCATACACCGGCCTGAGTACCGGCGTGGCACAGAGCCCGTAAAACTGAGCCATTACTCTCGGCTGAAACGCTCCCGATTCCTGGGAACCAGAGGGAACCCGTCCCCTCCGCCCCTGCGTCAGCTCCTCCTTTATGTCTTCTCCAGCCGCTTGGAACTGGAATAAGTCACGTCCCTTTAATTTGCATTGCCCAACATCACAGATTACAAATATGCCTCAGGGGCTTTACAGCAACGCAGCATCCTGTCCTTAGACCCTCGCATCGGATAAGGAACAACTCCCTAAAAAAACCCTTAACGCCTGTTTGGGTCCCCCCCCCCCCAGAGACTGCTAAAATAACGCACCAATCAGCAGACACTAAGAGGTGTAAACAACATATAATGTGAAATGATGACGTTATGGGAAAAATATTGATAATGCAAATATCGCCATACAGCCATGCTCATGTCAGGATTTCAATATTATTCCTGCAAGGGTGTCTTTCAAATCCTATTACCTGCCGAGCAGCTTCTCAGTTAACATCTTGCATAGTTGGGTTTTCTCCCTTTTTCTCCCCAATTGTACCCGGCCAACCCACTCTTCTGAGCCGTCCCGGTCTCTGCTCCACCCCCTCTGCTGATCCGGGGAGGGCTGCAGACTACCACATGTCTCCTCCCATACGTGTGGAGTCACCAACCGCTTCTTTTCACCTGACAGTGAGGAGTTTCACCAGGGGGACGTAGCGCGTGGGAGGGTCACGCTATTCCCCCCCAGTTCCCCCTCCCCCCCCGCCGAACAGGTGTCCCGACCGACTAGAAGAGGCGCTAGTGCAGCGACCAGGACACATGCCCACATCCGGCTTCCCACCCGCAGACACGGCAGAGGGGGTGGAGCAGCGACCGGGATGGCTCGGAAGAGTGGGGTAATTGGCCAAGTACAGTTGGGGAGAAAAGGGGAGAAATAAATCCCCTCCGCCCCCAAAAAAGAGAGAGCTCTCTGCCTCTCGACTCATTCTTCCACGCCAGCTCGCCACAATATGGCGTTTCTAAATATGCCTACACAGACAAACCAAAACCTCTCCATCAGCTTGCCATTTTAACAAAGGTGTTAATGTGGCGGGGCAAGAAACACTCATCTCATCTCATGTCATCTCATGTCATCTCATCTCATCTCATCTCATCTCATCTCATCTCATCTCATCTCATCTCATCTCTTCTCATCTCTTCTCATCTCTTCTCATCTCTTCTCATCTCATCTCTCATCTCATCTCATCTCATCTCATCTCTCATCTCTTCTCATCTCATCTCATCTCATCTCATCTGTAAACTCTAGAAAGTTACAAATCATAGCCAGTTAGTCAACCCCACCTTGATCCGAGGCCGTGTCCTCCACAGAAACAGTCATGACGGGCAGTAGGCTGAGAAGCAGGATGAGGGTGGCAGCCATGGCGTTCGTTTCTGGAGGGAACATGCAAATGTTAACCACTGGATGAAGGCAACCCAACAAGCCACACAACCCATAGCCCCGCCCACTACCGCCAATTAACGGGCAGGCTTTGACCACCTCTTCTCGCTACTGGAACAACATCCCTAAAGCTTCATCGCTTGGCAGCGTAATAACGCTTCGTCTGATACCGTCAGTGGCTCATGGTTGCATGGACATGGTCAGTGTTGTCCTGACCCAGACAGCATCCGGATGTGGGCCACTTCAGGCAGTGATGCGGCACTGATGGCCTTCTTCTGGCCCTGACAAAATGGATGTGACCCTGAAGTGGCCCATGTGGTGAATGGTGAATATGGCCCAAATATCACAAAACACATATGGCCACCGTTGGCAAATATGTGGCACATGCAGCATTGCTATGGCTTGGTTCTGGCCCAGATCTGGCAAACAGGAGCGGACCGCCCAAGTGCCCTCATTCTACGCGGTATGTGGGCCGGATGAAGTGTCGGGTGCGGGACGGGTCCGGGCCACAGCAGTGTTGCTGTCTGGGATGGGGCAACACCCATGGAAAAAAGTAAAAGCTCGTTGAAAAGTGCAGAGAAAGAGTGGATGTGTACAGGAAGTCGACCGGCCTGCCTGGACGTGCGGGTACCGAACTGCAGCCATGCACCGGTGGCAGCCCCGTCACAGATGCGTTCACATCCACCGCGTAACAGCGCTGGGGATTTTGTTGACGCAACACGCAGGTTGTTCAGTTATGTCTGTGGCTGCTAAAAAACAACACGAAGGAAACTACACAACAAACACAATACAACATGAACGACATACTTATTCATAACAAACAGGAAATGTGCACGTGAAAATAGCGGTTATATAGGAAGGGGAATGCAAACATCAGGAAAACATGTTTGTGGAAATAGGAAGACTGATCTGCGCATGTGCGCTACACACACTTTGGGAGAAGGTGAGCGAATCTGAGTGTTTACGCACCACACAATGGCTGAACGGAGGCTGCACTCGAACAGTGCTGCTTAGCTAGATTAACAAGGTTCCTGCAAGTCCTCCAACCCATAACAACAACAACAACAACAACAACAACAATAATAATAATAATAACAACAACAATAATAAATAAATACATAAATAAATCTTGTATAGCGGTTTTCTAACACTCAAATTGGCTTTACAATAAACGGGGTGAAACAAGACAACAGATCAACACAACACAGACATACAAGGGTGGAGGAGAAGGGGGCAAACATACAAGGGCGGAGGAAAAGGGGGCGCTACGAGAGGGAGAAGCGGCAGCCACACACGACGCCAGCAGTACTCCCCCACTTAAACAAACACAAAAGGGCAAGAAAAACACAACACAACAGCAGTGTGAACGTTGACGTTGTGTAGTTGTTTACTCCCGTAGCCTACACACCGGTGGGCCTGCGTACCGCACGTCTAGGGGCCAGACCTCCTCCGAGTCCCTTGTAGTTCAGCCAAGGTCCAAGGTGTACCCAGTTACCGTGTGTCGCCACGAGGTGGCGCTACATAGCGCCTGCTGTTGGAGAGGCTGTGTACTGGCAGGCTGAGAGTGAGACGTGACAGACACACAACACTACACCAACACGCTAGACGCTTCACAACAACCCCACTTCCTACACAAGAATGCCAGACACACCCTCTAATACGTCCCACAGGAGCGTTTCCTAAATTGGCGCCCCTACCGGCGGCAGGGGGGAGGGGGAACTGGGGGGGGGGATAGCGTGACCCTCCCACGTGCTACGTACCCCTGGCGAAACTCCTCATTGTCAGGTGAAAAGAAACGGCTGGCGACTCAAAATGTATGGAGGAGACATGTGGTGGTCTGCAGCCTTCCCCGGATCGGCAGACGGGCTGGGGCAGCGACCGCGACGGCTCGGAAGAGTGGGGTAATTGTCCGGGTACAATTGGAGGGAAAAGGGGGGGGGCACCTAAATACAAGGGTTACAGGGTTGGTAATACAGGGTTACCAACCCTGCTCCTGGAGAGCTACCATCCTGCCGGTTTTCACTCCGACCCTAATTTAACACACCTGATTCAATTAATCAAGGTTTTGTTAACTACGTCATCAGTAGAATCAGACTAGGGTTGCCGGTCGCCATAGGACTTAACCCGGGATGCTAAGGTGGATTCCCTTATGGAGGATGCCTGTGCGTGACTGTGTTTAATGTGGTGAGACTGGTGCACAGACAGTCACCATACGGTCCTTGAAAGATCTGGGTCAGGATCCAGGGAGGGGCATGGAATACAAGACGACTGGGGACTCATTTCTGCTGCAGTCCTCATCCGTTTTCCCAGCCGTTGTGATGCTTCCCTAAAGTCAGCCATCATCCGCCGCCTGTTCCACCATTGAGGTCATGGTTGGATTGCTCTTTGTCAGGGGCCTCCCCCTTGACCTTACCGCCATGGTAATGCAGGCTGTGCAAAGACACCCCTGAGACAGTCCAGCACTTTGTAGCAGGGTGTAAGATGCTAGCTGGGAAAGCGTACACTGAAAGGCATAACCAAGTGGCTGGGATAGTGTACAGGAACATCTGTACTGAATAAAGACTGGAATTCCCTAAGGCCAAATGGAAGACACTGCCAAAGGTGGTTGGGAATGGCAGAGCTAAGCTCCCGTGGGACTTCAAGTTCCAGACTGACAAGCAGGTGCCTGCTAACCAACCAGACATTGTGGTGGTCGATAAGGAACAGAAGACAGCAGTAGGGATCGATGTAGCAATCCTGAGTAATGGCAACATCAGGAAGAAAGAGCATGAGAAGCTAGAGACATACCAAGGGCTGAAGGAAGACCTAGATCGGATGTGGAGGGTGAAATCCACAGTAGTCCCAGTGGTAATAGGAGCACTAGGGGCTGCGACCCCCATACTGAGAGTGGCTCCAGCAGACTCCAGGAACAACATCTGAGGACTCTGTCCAAAAGTGCGGTCCTAGGAACAGCTACGATACTGCAGAGAACACTCAAACTGCCAGGCCTCTGGTAGGGGACCAGAACTTGAGGAAGACACACACCACTGACAAAGAGTGGAGCGCTTGCGACCGACACTAAGAATGCACTTGGTGGAATATATGTTCTTTCCCGAGTAGCTTTATTGGCAGCTGATGATTGTTTGTGGCATGAAACAGGCTTGTACTGTCTCCTAAAGAATTTACTTGACTCACTGGATTATTTTGCTCCTTATTTGTTGAGCACTTTCCCTACCGTTGAGTGTTTCTTTTAACAAAGATATACATATGTGTATATAATGTTCCTCACTTTCTCTGAGCTATTGTGTTTGCACTTGAGAGTTGTTTCAACAACCTGACAGAGTAAACAGGATGACATCAATCCTCGTCCAATAGCGTTGGGCATCAGCCAACACTTGTGAAATCCAGTCCCTCGGCTTCTTGGCTCCCGTCCAGATTTATTTCGGCGACTCTTGTATGGAAAACAACAGGCTCTCCAGTAGGCAGTTGGGTGGTTTTCTTGGTTTGTTGACGGCCACGCACAACTCACTTTATCAGTCAACCATGTTGACGATATTCTGAGGAAGATATTCTTAAACTCTACTAAAACGACAAAAAAATGGAGGAAAAGGTCATAAGGGTGAGGATCTGTAAGAGGGACTGCTGAGGCCGGCAGACTTGGTGACCTTTGAGATGCCAAACGACTGAGAGTGTAATCGATAACATCGCCCTGCAACCACACAAGCCACTTGGCGTTCTTCATTTGACCCGTCCCGAGCTGGAACTCCCAGAGGTCGCAGCCCGGGGATCCCCTTACTTTGTTGTGTTACTCCACCATGCACCTTTTATTAGGAGGGAAGTGACGTACAAAGTTGTGTCATTATATATGCATAATGGTGTTGTTGTACATCCTCTTTGTCATATCTACTCAACAGGCCGTTGTGTTAACGTGATGCCCATACGTCACAATAATTGCCTATTAATAAGTTAGTTTTCGTGAATATGTAAACTTTGTGAGTCTTTCGTCGTGAAGAAGATCGGCGGTCACGTCGCGTCCACGTCGTGACGGCGGATATGCGAGCGATGTTGTGTTATCCGCAAAACTGTCCGGGGTGGACAGAAAGGGCAGGGGGGGGGTGGGGGGTCGGAACCATTTGCTGTCCACCGCTGCGCACGCATGTTCTCCCCGCGTGCGATCCAGCGGGAGGGAGGCGGTCCTCACAGCCTCAGAACGGAAGTCTTGCAGGGATAACACGCAGACGGCTAACAGGACAGGGGCCCACCGGTGGACAAAACCTGCCCACCCAGATGCAGACGGACAAGGTGGTGGGCTGAGCCAGGTACACATGAAGGTCGGACCCACAGACTGAGGAGTTGGAGCGTTTGTGTTTTCCCAGAGTTTTCCCAAATACACCGTTTCCCATTACGTGTTCTGCTCTGGTCTATGAAAGTGCTAATTTAGTGCTGTAACGACCATAGCTGGACCAGCCACCTTCAGAAGACCGGTTTACATGGTGCGGGAGACCCGGGTTCTCGTCCCGGCTGCCCCCTGAACGTGCTACCGTATGTTAATGACTAGCGTTGTAATTGCCTTCTGTCCTTGCACTCGTGCGCGAGCTTGACTTTGAACACATAATATTGTAGCGAATTCGCGGGCGGGGAGGGGGGGGGCAACCGCCGCAGCCGGGACGCGAACCCGTATCTCCCGCACCGCGGGCGACAACGTTAACCACTCGACTAAAGGGTCCGACGGCTAACGTGTCGCTCGCGGTGCGGAATACACGAGTTCGCGCCCCGGCTGTGACGGTCCGGCCGGGGACGCCCCCCCCCACCCCCCCGAAGGAGGGGGAGGTAGTGTAACGGGCATGGATAAGTAGACACGGATCAGATCCTTTAGTCGACTGGTTAAAGTTGTCGCCCGTGGTGCGGGAGATCCGGGTTCGCGTCCCGGCTGCGGTGGTTCCTGCTGTTGCCCCCCGAATTTGCTACAATATCATGGAACGTCATGATTTCAGATTTTCAACGCGGGGAAATCAGGGAGCAATGACATGACATGCTGGAAAAAACACTTCCCAAATCCAAACGCAAAACACTTGCATCAGACTTTTAGATAACATCAAAAATCACAAAACGGTCAAAACCATAGCAGTAATGGCACCGTCTGCTTATCTTTCTATCTATTTATCTATCTATCTATCTATCTATCTATCTATCTATCTATCTATCTATCTATCTATCTATCTATCTATCTATCTATCTATCTATCTATCTATCTATCTATCTATCTATCTATCTGTCTATCTGTCTATCTGTCTATCCGTCTATCCGTCTATCCGTCTATCCATCTATCTATCTATCTATCTATCTATCTATCTATCTATCTATCTATCTATCTATCTATCTATCTATCTATCTATCTATCTATCTATCTGTCTGTCTAAATCTTATTTTGTATTTATTGTTATGTCTATGAACACAGTAGTTTCGACATCTAAGAAATCAGGGGGTGAAAAAGAAAAAGAAAACATTCATTAATATAATATAATATACATATACGCATATCCATGTACATATATACATATATACATATATAATATATGTATATATAGTATACGTATATATACACATATACATATGTATATGTGTATACATATAATATATGCATATATAATATACGTGTATATATACATATACATATATATGTATATAAATGTATAATATATGGATATATGCATGTGTATATGTATATGCATATGTATATGCATATGCGTGCATGCATACATGCATACATACATACATACATACATACATACATACATACATACATACATACATACATGCATACATGCATGCATACATACATATATGTGTGTATGTGTGTATGTATGTGTGTGGAATATATATATATATATATATATATATATATATATATATATATAGTCACTGTGATCACTGTGATTGGATAGTGATCACCAGTTGGCGTTAACACCTGCACTAATGACTTCCCTCCAGTGATACAGCAAATCAAAACGATATATAGAACTGATGATCCTCAGTCAACATAGACATCTGATAGGTAAATATAACCTCCTATTAGGTCATACTGATACCTCATCATCATACTGATACCTCATCATATTGATACCTCATCATCATACTGATACCTCATCATACTGATACCTCATCATACTGATACCTCGTCATACTAATACCTCATCATCATACTGATACCTCATCATACTGATACCTCATCATACTGATACCTCATCATACATACTAATACCTCATCAAACGAATACCTCATCATGCATACTAATACCTCATCATATTAATACCGCATCATACTAATACCTCATCATCATACTGACACCTCACAAAACCACCTGTCCGGCTCACTGTTATTGAACTATTTAAGTCTTCCAGTGTCCCAGTATGTCCCAGTAAGAGGCGGGGGGCGGGGGGTGGGGGTGGGGGGGCAGCCTGGTGCCTAAATGTTGACGGCTGTCGTCATGTCAGACATGCACGCGGAGAAAGAAACTCGCTCCATATGTCAACAGCACATCTTCTCAATAAGTAAATCACCTCCTCGGTGGCGGGGAGATGGGTGGTGTAATGTGCGACAGCAACAAAAGCAAGGACACTGACCTCTGTAGTAAGTTGGAGGAGGCGGAGGAGGCGGAGGTGGTGGTGGTGGTGGGGGGCGGGGGGCGCCTTTCTCTTGCCTGACCTGTTTACTCTCGGTAACGCTGATTGGACAAGCAGCGGTAATCCGCAGGATTCCAGCGGCCACGTGTCCCGAGAGGCGACCCGGGACTCGGTCTTACACGCGGCGAACCGGCGGGTCCGGAATCCCTCGCGACGCCGCACCGTGTAGGAAAACCCGCAGGGTGTCTGAACCGGGCGACTGGCCGACTGCCTCTGGCTGCCTCCGAGACCGTGTGCGGGTTTAAGGCTGAGCCGTGCCCCTGCTGCTCTGCTCGGGGGTAACAACGCCGAGGGCAGGGTGACATCTCTCGGCCGACCGCTGGTAGGACTTTCTTGTACTTTCCACAGGCGGCGCGTCACGTCGTGGACGAGGACCCCTGCAGACCGTCTGGGGGCGGGTTCCGTGGAATCCCCGCGGCCGTCCGGGGAGGGTGAGGTTTGTCCTGGTGCTGTACTCTGGGTTTACTGTGGACCCAGCCTGCACACTTGTGCACGGTGCCTTCCCCTGACGTGCATGCAACGTCGCTGCACGACCACTGGCAAGAAGAGCAGTCTGTCATTCGTTCCAGAAGGGGGCGTCCTGGCGTTTAACATGGAGACTGCCCTCCACCAGAGAACGCCCCCCCCCACCCCCCACGCACAGGTCGTTTGTACAAACAGCTCGTTACCACCGGTAGGCTCCCGCGACCCCAGCTGGGACAAGCGGCTTGGATAATGGATAATGTGGTTACGTTTTGAAGTTAAGCGACCTCTAGCGGCCGTGCTGCCAATAGCAAGCTTAGTTACTATAGTAGACGGCGAGGCAAAACAAAAACACACCGACTACATACTCTACTGTCCTCACGTTGTTTTGATCAGTGTTTACTGACGACTTACCTTTATCAGCCTGTCTATGAGGCGTTGTGAAGAGGATGTCAGCGAGTAGATAAATACCCACAATGCACAGAGGCGAAAAGCGTCTGTAATTTAGGAAAGGCTCCTGCGGGTCGTATTAGAGGGTGCACGACCTATGTGGTGGTATGGGTTGGAGGACTTGTTACAGGACAACAAGAACATAGAAATAAGAGAAATAAATAGAAATGGAAGATAAAATAAGAAACAGAAATAAGAATAACATATGGGAACGTATGTGCACCACGCTCCGGCACGCAACCCCTACACTGTGCTGCACAACTGGCAAGAACAGCAGTCTAGTAATGCAAAAGGAAAGCGTCCTTCATTTTACAATTCCAACAAAAGCATTCAAGGTTTCTTCATTGTTATTCTTATAACGAGAGGAGCATTCTGAAATCTAAACAGAAGTGTAACCTAAATTCCTCTGGGTCCCAATTCAAGACCCCCCCCCAACTCCTTTAAAGTCCATGAAAGAATATGTTTTTAAGAAATCCTCTCTGAAAAAAATTATCTTTATTGTTATCTTTATTTCAATGCTCCTTTGGTGCTCGGTGTTACCAGTGATTGTTCATGGGGAGAGTCCCGCCTTGTTTTCCTGCACTGGCTGCCTGGTTACCAGATAACGACCCCATAGGTCAGCTTATCACCACCTGCAGTTACGTTTTAAAGTTAGGCGACCTCTAGCGGTCGTGTAAATAACGACAATCTATTGTCTCGGGTGCCTCGACGTCATATGACCTTTGACCGTCGTTACCAACCGAAATTCGACGAGCCAAGAGATGGGGGGGTGGGGGGGGGCAGGATGTATTTACAGGCTTGTCAGCTGTTGGGGTCCTCACAAATCTGCTCCAACGGTTTACTTCCTGTTCCACCTCCACTTTGCATGAACGCTACTAAAGTCCCAGTGCCCTCAGACCAGGCCTCCACAATGACCCAGACCTCCACCTATATGTGGAGGTCTGGGTTGGAGGACTTGTGGGTTTTCAACTTGTGTGTTCAGTTCACAACCCATCCTAGCTGGGTAGTGCGGAGCAGCCGCAGTGCTGCACCCGGGGACGAAGTGCAGTTATTTCTCCCTATTGCCTTGCTCAAGGGCACAGACAGGAGTAGTAACCCTAACGTGCACGTCTTGCTGATGGTGGGAGGAAACCGGAGCAACTGGCCATGTCTGCGGGTGGGGAATCCGGATGTGGGTATGTGTCCTGGTCGCTGCACTAGCGCCTCCTCTGGTCGGTCAGTGGGGAACAGCGTGATCCTCCCACGCGCTACGTCTCCCTGGTGAAACTCCTCACTGTCAGGTGAAAAGAAGTGGTTGGTGACCCAACGTGTATGGGAGGAGGCATGTGGTAGTCTGCAGCCCTCCCAGGATCAGCAGAGGGGGTGGAGCAGCGACAGGGACGGCTCGGAGAGCCGGGGTGATTGGCCAGGTACAACTGGGGGGGGGGGTTGTGAAAATTGATTTTTATATGGAATTGAATCGCCGTCATGAGCCACCCACAAATGTCTAGAGTTGTGTTCGTACGTTGTTCCTCTACTTGTGTGTTAAAAAGTCATTTGCAGATACAGGCTGGGCCCTGTTATTATTATTCCCCTCCGTGTGTTTTCTCCCTACAAGTCCTCCAGCCCACACCACCACATGTATACCCTCTAATACCACCCACAGGAGCGTGTCCTAAATTAGCGCCCCTACCGGCGGCAGGAGATATGCCACAGATACTTGTAATAATGGTGTGTGTGTGTGTGTGTGTGTGTGTGAGAGAGAGAGAGAGAGAGACAGAGAGAGAGAGAGGGAGAGAGAGAGACAGAGAGAGCGAGAGGGAGAGAGAGAGACAGAGAGAGCGAGAGGGAGAGAGAGAGAGAGAGAGAGAGACAGAGAGAGCGAGAGGGAGAGAGAGAGAGAGAGAGAGAGAGAGAGAGAGGGAGAGAGAGACAGAGAGGGAGAGAGCGAGAGGCAGAGAGAGAGAGAGACAGAGAGAGAGAGAGGCAGAGAGAGAGAGAGACAGAGAGGGAGAGAGGGAGAGAGAGAGAGCGAGAGAGAGGGGGAGAGAGAGAGAGGGAGAGAGAGCGAGAGGGAGAGAGAGAGAGAGAGAGAGCGAGAGAGAGAGAGAGAGAGAGAGAGAGGAGAGAGAGAGAGAGAGAGAGAGAGGGCGACAGGGAGAGAGAGAGGGGGGGGGGGAGAGGGAGAGAGAGCGAGAGGGAGGGAGAGAGAGAGAGAGCGAGAGAGAGAGAGAGAGAGAGAGAGAGAGGGCGACAGGGAGAGAGAGAGGGGGGGGGGAGAGAGGGAGAGAGAGCGAGAGAGAGAGAGAGAGAGAGAGAGGGAGAGAGGGAGAGAGAGAGAGGGGGGGGGGAGAGAGAGGGAGGGAGAGAGAGAGAGAGCGAGAGAGAGAGAGAGAGAGAGAGAGAGAGAGGGCGACAGGGAGAGAGAGAGGGGGGGGGGGGGGAGAGAGAGAGAGAGAGAGAGAGACGGGGGGGGGAGAGAGAGAGGGAGAGAGGGAGAGAGAGAGAGAGAGACGGGGGGGGGGAATGCAGGTCAGTTGTGGTGGGCCATTCTGGGTCAAAAGTCCAAGTGGTTTTTCCGCTCAAGTCCGCCCTTTGTGCAACAGGTTGTTGACGGACTCGTGTTCTGGGTTTAGTGTTCAGGGGGTTAAAGGTCATCTTGTGTTTACCCAGTGATTCAGTAGGGGCCTTTACAATATGGGCCAAGAGCAAAGTGAACTTTACCAAACTTGTGCAGACCCAGCAGCCACTTATCCAGGAAAAGCAGTGATTACACAACTACACACACCAGTGTGACACACCACACCAAAACATCCCCGGATGTCGTCGCGCCTCGGACTCGTGAATCACACAACACAAACAGTGACGCGGCAGAAAGAAGTCCGAGCACCGCTCGTCCTGCAGGGCGGGCGCTAAACACGTGTCTGTCATCTCGGCAGGGCGGCGTGTTTCTGCAGCCAGGACATTCCCAAGCGGAGGGGGAGGGTGGGGGAGGTTGAGTCACCTCCCGCCGGTGGATATATGACCCGAGTCCTGCCGACCAGATGAAGAGACCTGCTTCCGAGGCCCACACCATGAAGGTAAGCCGCTCTCCATGCATGGCTGCTGTATGTGCTGTCGTTACGGTCCACTTTCGATGACGTTTGTTTTAATGCGACCCTCTTGCTGCAGCACCTGATCATCGGGACGGGGCTTTCCTAATGACTGGGGTTTCAGTCATTAGACCGGCCCTTCCTCTTATTTCACCCTGCTGGGGGTCGTTTGGGCGGCACGGTGGCAAGAGGGTCCTGGGTTCGAGCCCCGGGGTAGTCCAACCTTGGGGGTCGTCCCGGGTCGTCCTCTGTGTGGAGTTTGCATGTTGTCTGCGTGGGTTTCCTCCTCCCACAGTCCAAACACATGTAGGTCAGGTGGATCACCGTACTAAAGTGTCCCTAGTGTGGGTGTGGGTGTGGGTGTGGGTGTGGGTGTTGGGTGGGGGCTGCGCGATGGCCTGGCGGCCTGTCCAGGGTGTCTCCCCGCCTGCCGCCCAATGATTGCTGGGATAGGCTCCAGCATCCCCGCGCCCCCGAGAGCAGGATAAGCGTTCAGATGATGGATGGATGGATGGATGGATGGGTGGATGGATGGATGGGTGGGTGTTGTTTGGGCTGTTTGTGTCATGCTGCACTAATGGAGTGTAGGGCGTCATGTGCTGGAGCATGGTGCGCATATGATTACATATTTTATTCTTATTCGTATGTCTTGTTTTATCATCTATTTCTATTTATTTCTATTTCTCTTGTTGTCTTGTAACAAGTCCTCCAGCACCGCACGACCACGTAGGTCGTCTGTCCTCTAATACGACCCACAGGAGCGTTTCCTAAATTAGCGCCCCTAGCGGCGGCAGGAGATATGCCGCAGATACCTTTCGCCTCTGTGCGTTGTGGGTTTTTAGAACAGTGTGACAACAACAGTGTAGTAACTAAGACCGCTGTTGTTTACCTATGAATGACGTCATAAGCGCTGACTTAACGTTAGCCACAAGTTAGAGAGTCCGCTAGCGTGGACGTTATAACCGCTATGTGACATTACACTCTGCTTTTATTACTATTCCTTCTCGCGACAGCTTGTGGGAGGAGACGCTTATTGTTACAGGGGAAGTGACGTAGTATGATGACGGAGGAGCGCGAGCACGTGGCTTAAAACGTCAGCATAGGTGGTAATAAGCTGCTCGTACCAACCGCCCGTGGGGTGGTGTTTTGGTGGAGGACAGCAGTTTGTCTTTACCACAGCGCGAGTGTCGGTACCGGAACCCGGTTCCCCCTCGGGGACCCATAAAGCAGCCCATTCTGATTCTGGTTCCTCACACGAGCTGGTCGGGATGAGGAGAAGGAAGGAGGACATCAACTCAGTGTGGTTGACAGTAAGATGGTGAAAATAAGGTTGGTGCCCACTTCCTGCAGGGTGGGGTGTCTGTCATTTCCTCTGCTCTGCGCCATCAGGTGACTCTGGCCCTCGCTGTGTCCTGTCTGCCGCTGCTGGCTGGCTTCATCCGCCCGGGGAGGTTGGTGCTCACACAACCCAACACCACCTTCACCGTTTGCTGCGTGACGTTGACACGGGATCACTTAATAACAACTAGATAAAAAGCTTCTGACTCAAACAAACATAAATACCTTCAACCTCCCGGCATGTCTAACAATCCCCAGCACACGGGGCAGGTTTCCGTTTGTTCTACAGGCGCTAAAGCCTTCACATCCGGTGTGACGTCATTAGTCCGGAGGCCTGACGTCATTCACACGTGTCGGTCACACCTCCGCTGGTCGGGCGCCCCCGCAGACACAACTGACCGTGTCTGCGGGTGGGAAGCCGGATGTGGGTATGTGTCCTGGTCGCTGCACTAGCGCCTCCTCTGGTCGGTCGAGGCGCCTGTTTGGGGGGGGGGCTGGGGGAATAGCGTGACCCTCCCACGCGCTACGCCCCCCTGGTGAAACTCCTCACTGTCAGGTGAAAAGAAGCGGCGGGTGACTCCACATGTATGGGAGGAGGCATGTGGTAGTCTGCAGCCCTCCCCGGATCAGCAGAGAGGGTGGAGCAGAGACCGGGACGACTCGGAAGGGTGGGGTAATTGGCCAAGTACAACTGGGGGAAAAGTCGCTGTCAGTAGTTCTGGATAAAGGTGTTAGTCTCCGTGCGTTGTCATTGTCACGTGTTGTGTCTGTGGTTTGCAGCGGTGCACAGGCGGTGAGCTGCAGGTGGAGGCCTTATGGAGGATGGTCCGAATGTGACGGCTGCACCAGACAAAAGGTAGCGAAGAGGACTGAAACAATACACTCTCTGTGTCGGTCATACACAAAACACACACACGCACACACACACGCACACGCACACGCACGCTTCATAACATTCTAATGTACAAGTCAAAACGCTGCCAAAATGCGCGTGGTGGTGCACATGGTGCGTGGTGTTGTGTGTTGTGCAGCTCAACACACTGTAAATGACTCGCTAGCCCTTCGCTAACTGGTCGGACCCTTTAAGCCCCTTTTCCACTACATGGTACCGGCTCGACTCCGCTCCACTTCACTCGACTCCGCTCCACTTCACTCCGCTCCGCTTCGCTCCACTCCACTCCACTCCACTCCACTCCACTCCACTCAGCTCCAATTCACTCCACTCCACTCCACTCCACTCAGCTCCAATTCACTCCACTCCACTCCACTCTACTCCACTCCACTCCACTCCACTCCACTCCACTCAGCTCCAATTCACTCCACTCCACTCCACTCCACTCCACTCCACTCAGCTCCAATTCACTCCACTCCACTCCACTCCACTCCACTCCACTCCGCTCCAGTCAGCTCCACTTCACTCCACTCTACTCCACTCCACTTCACTCCGCTCCACTCCACTTCACTCAACTCCGCTCCACTCCACTTCACTCCACTCCACTCCGCTTCACTCCACTCCGCTCCACTCCACTCCACTCTGCTTCACTCCACTCCACTCCACTCCACTCAGCTCCACTCCACTCCACTCCACTCCACTCCACTCCACTTCACTCAACTCCGCTCCGCTCCACTCCACTTCACTCCACTCCACTCCACTCTGCTTCACTCCACTCCACTCCGCTTCACTCCACTCCGCTCCACTCCACTCCACTCAGCTCCACTCCACTCCCCTCCACTCCACTTCGTTCCACTCCGCTCCACTTTACTCCACTCCACTCCACTCCACTCCACTCCACTCAGCTCCACTCCACTTCGTTCCACTCCGCTCCACTTTACTCCACTCCACTCCACTCCGCTCCACTTTACTCCACTCCACTCCACTCCACTCCACTCCACTTTACTGCACTCCACTCCACTCCGCTCCACTCCACTTCACTCCACTCCACTCAGCTCCACTCCACTTCGTTCCACTCCACTCCACTCAGCTCCAATTCACTCCACTCCACTCCACTCTACTCCACTCCACTCCACTCCACTCCACTCCACTCAGCTCCAATTCACTCCACTCCACTCCACTCCACTCCACTCCACTCAGCTCCAATTCACTCCACTCCACTCCACTCCACTCCACTCCACTCCGCTCCAGTCAGCTCCACTTCACTCCACTCTACTCCACTCCACTTCACTCCGCTCCACTCCACTTCACTCAACTCCGCTCCGCTCCACTCCACTTCACTCCACTCCACTCCGCTTCACTCCACTCCGCTCCACTCCACTCCACTCTGCTTCACTCCACTCCACTCCACTCCACTCAGCTCCACTCCACTCCACTCCACTCCACTCCACTCCACTTCACTCAACTCCGCTCCGCTCCACTCCACTTCACTCCACTCCACTCCACTCTGCTTCACTCCACTCCACTCCGCTTCACTCCACTCCGCTCCACTCCACTCCACTCAGCTCCACTCCACTCCCCTCCACTCCACTTCGTTCCACTCCGCTCCACTTTACTCCACTCCACTCCACTCCACTCCACTCCACTCAGCTCCACTCCACTTCGTTCCACTCCGCTCCACTTTACTCCACTCCACTCCACTCCGCTCCACTTTACTCCACTCCACTCCACTCCACTCCACTTTACTCCACTCCACTCCACTCCGCTCCACTCCACTTCACTCCACTCCGCTCCGCTCGCTTCTGCGTCGTTCTCCATCACCGTAACAGTCTCAGTGTAGCCGCTCCGGTGTCTCTGGAACCTCGTCAGAGGTGGTACCGGGAAAGTGGTAAGTTACCAAAGTGCCGGAACTTTCCAGTGATGGCAAATGAAAAAGGACGTGTCAAGTTGAGTTGGTACCATGTAGTGGAAAAGGGGCAATAATTGACTGGTTTACTCAGTTGCCCCTGGTGTGGGAGACCCGGGTTCGCGTCCCGGCTGCGGCGGTTCCCGGCTGCCCCCTGAATTGGCTCCACTATGTTGTCTTTCTCTGGTCTGCGCCCCGCGTACTGTAGCTGTGCTGCCGCTGGCGATGGGGCCACTGAGACATGCACACTAACCCTCACACGGTCCATAAGGCTTCACTTGTTCCACTTCCTGTCCTCAGGTGCGCTTGCGCCACGTGGAGGTGCATGCCCAGTATGGAGGCGCTCCGTGCTCAGGAGGAGCCTCGCAGACGCAGCCGTGTGTTCCGCAGAGAGGATGCCCGCTGGAAACCGGCTGCGGGGGAAGGTTCCGCTGCACCTCAGGTACGTTTTAAAACGCGGCAGAGGTCAACGTGGTCTCATGGCACGTCAGGCTGTGTAGGACAGGATGAGGTCTACGTCAGACAGTTTGACTGGGCCGAGAGCCGTCCACTGAGCTCGAGTGTGCTCCAGACGCCTTATTGACGTCATTAACATCTCATTGATGGCGGTGTTACTGTGTTGGGGTGGAAATTAGAAAGAAAAACAAAACGTGGCTTGTGATAATCAGTAGAGACGGCTTGAAAGGAACAGCCACGAACAGCTGACAGGGGCGTGTACAAAGCATAGGCGGCCTTAAGTGCCCCGGGGGCCCGTTTCAAGAGCTAATGTGGGGCCCTGTCCCGCAAAAAAAGGAAAGAAAAAATACATAAAAGAGAAAAAGAGCAAGGGTTCAAGTTGGTTTGCATGAATAATGATATATATTTGCAGACCAACTGTAACGCTTTACGTGTACTTTCAGCAGCATGGACAGCTCAACAGAAATAACCCAAAACCATTCCCTTAATTAGAAACCGAAACGATTGAATTCCTTCTTTTTTTTGGGGGGGGGGGTCGGGGGTTGCATTGTGGTGAAGAGGGAGCTGAGCTGGAAGGCGAAGCTCTCAATTTTCCAGTCAATCTTCATTCCAGCCCTCACCTATGGTCCTGAGCTTTGGGTCGGGAGTTTCCTCCGTCTGGGCTCAGCCTTAGAGATAGGGGGAGGAGCCCGGACATCCGGAGGGAGCTCGGAGTAGAGCCGCTCCTCCTTTGCATCGAAAGGAGTCAGTTGAGGTGGTTCGGGCATCTGATTAGGATGCCTCCTGGGCGCCATCCTTTGGAGGTTTTCCGGGTACGTCCAACTAGGAGGAGACCCCGAGGTAGACCCGGAACTCGCTGGGGGGACTACATGTCCAATCTGGCCTGGGAACGCCTTGGGATCCTCCAGGAGGAGCTGGAGGGAGGGACGTCTGGAGAGCTCTACTTAGCTTGCTGCCACCACGACCCGACCCCGGAGAAGCAGCTGAAGATGACATGACATGACATGACATGACATGACATGACATGACATGACATGACACATTTTTTTGCTTTGGAATTAGAAGCCTCGCCCTTCTCGGCAACTGCTGGTCCGCTTTGAGCAGCACTTCGTGTTGTGTATCAGCTCAGATGTCAGCCGAGCGCCCACTAGTGG